>JASANE010005670.1:0-90451 GCA_030248225.1 Trileptium ribeirensis | reverse complement strand
AATGTAAATAATATCAAATTGGCATTAGCACTATGAAGTTGGCGGTGACAAAAGTGCCACGTTTACTGTGTTTTAGTATAAAAGTCGCTATGGTGTAAAAACAACTATAAAAAATATTAGAAAGTTCTAGAGCTAAACAGCGGAGTGAGCCGTAATTATTGTTAAAGGGGCTTCCTGTTGTCGGGAAATAAATTCCCATATTTTGTTTTGAAGGATAGCAATATCCTATCTTTTGAATGATTATTGTACACTACTTTTTGGGTAACATCTGACGTAAAAAAAGTATGTTGCATATCAATATATTAAATTCATATTAATGAACATGTTTGTGTTTTACACCAATATTTATCCTAGAAATCAATACCAACTACATTAATGACGCAATCAATTATTCTAAGAAGTCAACATTATTCACCATAAATAGTGTGCTAAACAGGCCAAAACGATAAAATCAATTTATCGCCTCACGCTATAATATAAAAATGTTCCGAAAGTGCATGACTTCGTTCGAATACTGAATTCAAAAATCAAACAACGTACTGCGTTTCACTTCAAAAAACAGCAAGTAATTATAGTTGCAATAGATTGTGAACTTTAGGCCAAATGCCGTCGCGAGCTATGCAATTTATCACGCAGTAATTTTTGTCGGCCGTCAACAAAATAGCTCACTAAATACGTTGACCCTTTTCAAGGCTAGAAAAGGAGTTTTAACAGTAGCGGCACCACATGCTCAGGCTCCGAAAAGCAAAAAAGTTTCGTCATTGATAAATAGGTGATCATAGAAAGCGGAGAGTTCAGTCGCAGACGCGCGACACAAAAATGTCAAATAACAGCTGGAAACGACCTTCAACTCAGAAAAAATCTATACATCAGCTTTGTCTCATTGAACTTGACCGGTTTGTCAACTTTCGGCTGTTGATTTTTTCTTTTGGTGTTGTCGCTTAGTTTGGGAGTTGGAACATATGCGAGTAGATATGTATGATACTAAATAAATTATTTTGAAAAATAACATATTCTTTCGTAGGGTAAACTCGACCTGTCAGGGACAGAATAATTTTGAGCGAGGCTTGGTCGTCTCAAGTAATTAAATTTGCAACTGAGATACACATTTGCTTGTACAACACAATGTTGTTGTTGCCTGCCACTTATGCCATTCGGCCAAGGCAGAAATTGTTTAAATTTCTAAAAATTAAAAGGGTGTAGATACGGGCTAAGTAATTAAATACATGGTATATACATGCTATATGAACTGTGAATGTCAATAATTATTGCAATTGAACTTTATATATACCTAATTACTATTTACATGCCTACTCTGCCATCAAATTAACAAGCCAAGCTTCTCAATTGAAAATATTTAAAAAGTACACGGGACATTTTAACCATACAGATGCTTATTTCATAAAAATGAATCCCTTCTAGTTTTGCCACCACAAAACTCGTAGGCCTCGTAATTGTATAGCTGACAACAGAAAGACCGGAACATGACGTTTACCTGTACACTCTCCACGCCAAATTGCGTAGCATAAAAAGTTGCTCTCCACAGGTTGTGACGAACTCTCATCAAGACATAATATTAAGAATATTAAAACTAGTCCTAACTTTGTTGTGGGATTTTCTCCATTTGACACCACTTTACGGGGCCTCACAGTCCTATTTTTCGTTCTACTCCAATATGGAAACTGAACTTTCTAAACTGTGTTCTAGCTATTATATAAAAATACTATAGCTATCACTATATTAAAGACTATTCTCTTTTCCATATACTTAACCATCCATTACTGTATTAAAACCACAAAACCAGGCGTTTTGTTAGGCGCGGCCACGTCAGACGCCATAACATTTGACTGCGTGCAGCGTAACGTGTATTCCACGCTACGCATTCGCTCAACGCTGCGATGTGTCGTTACACTCGCCTCGGCCAAGAAGTGGAATGTCGGCCCGCCACTGTAGTTTGTAGTATACACCAGGCAGCCGTTGGAATTTTGCAAATAAAACCGTTTCCGCACGTTTCTTTTATTCGGGTTTGGTCATATCTTACTGTATTTTTTTCTCATGAGACGCTACTAACGCTTATTGTTTGGATCAAAAATCTCATCTCGACAATACAATAGGAGCTGAAATATTTCACACATGCTTGTAACAGTCGTACTGGGCGTCACATAGGCTCATTTAGGACTGTTCAAGATTTTTGGCCATGGAGAGGACTTGCATAAGAAAAAGCTATATACTGTAATACTTCGGTTTTTTGTGCCACGTCAAAGTGAAACTAATTACAGTTTAACATATAATTTTTGGGCCGGGCTTCCAATTTGCAAACTAATTTTGGATTGTTTATTAGTCAGTTATCAAAATAGTTTTTAATCACACTATGTTTTCCTGTAGTATTATACCGGCAAATTGTATAAAGTGAAATGATATTTAGCATATAGCCGTGTCATGTTCAACTTGGCAAAACAGGTTTTGTATTGTCTGATTTAAATGGCTTATTTATCAAAATATAATTATTTACACTATATTTTCATGAAGTATATTTTCAAACCAAATAGTTCTATAATATTTCATTAATCGTTATCATTTTATTTGGACTAAGGCAGCTGTTGCTAAACTTTGAATGTTTGGCTTATTCACATTTATTCGAATAAGTGCAAAGTTATATTTTTAAAATAAAAATTACAATTTATTGTGAAACAAAATGTCCTCAAGTAACGATTAATGAAACTGTATACAATTATCGGTTTGAAAATATACTTCATGAAAATATAGTGTAAATAAGTACTATTTTGATGAATGACCATTAATAGGACAATTACACAAAACCTGTTTTGCCAAGTTGAACATGACACGGCTATATGGTCGACTGTGAGTTTCACTTATACAAATTACCGGTATTGTAATATACTACAGGAAAACATAGTGTAATTAAAAACTATTTTGATAACTGACTATTAATAAGACAATTAGACATAACCTAATTTGCCAAATTGGACATAGCCCGGCCCGAGTTATATGTTCGACTGTGAGTTTCACTTAACAGTGGCACAAAATCGAAGTATTACAGTATAGCTTTTCTTATGCAAGTCCTTGTCTCCTAGTGGCATACCTTGAACAGTCCTAAATAGACCTCTGGCGCCATACGACTGTTACAAGCATGTGTGAAATATTTCAGCTCCTGTTGTCTTGTCAGATAAGAATTTTGATCCAAACAATAAGCGTTAGTAGCGTCTCATAGAAAACTACATAGTCCGTGACCAAACCCGATAAAAGAAACATCCGGAAACGGTTTTATTTGGAACCCAACGGCTGCCTGATGTCTGCTACGAACTAGTGGCAGGCGACGACGTTCCACTTCTTCACCAATAGAGAAGACAAGTGTAACGACACATCGGCAGGCGTAACAAATGTCGTATCTAGCGTGGAATACACGTTACACTGCACGCAGTCCAATGTTATGGCATCTGACGTAGCAGACATGCTGAGCAAACGCCTGGTTTATGCGTTCCATCAGTAATGGATAGTTTAAGTATATCGAAAAAATAGTTGTTAATATCGTGATAGTCTGCATCCTTTTCATATATAATAGCTGTGGCACAAGTTCAAAAGTTCGGTTCATATTTGGAGTAGAACGAAAAAAATAGGACTGATTGTGACCCATAAATCAGTGCTGAATGAAAAAATCCCACAACAGAGTTAGGACTAGTTTTAATCTCTTAATATTATGTCTTAGATAGAGTTAATCACAACCCTGTCGAAAAGCAACTTTTTATGTACGCTGGCGTAAATCCTACAGTAAGAACGTCACAAGTGTTCGGTTCTTATATTTGTCAGCTATACGATACGAGCCTACGAGTTTATATAGTGGCAAAATTTCAAAGGGATTCATTTATGGGAAATAACATCTGTATGGTTTAAAATATCCCGTGTACTTTTTTAAATATTTCAATTGGAGCTTGGCTTGTAATTTGATGGCAAGATACGGCATGTAATAATTTAATTGAGTATATGTAGGTTCGAGTTTCAAATTGCAATAATTATTGACATTCACAGTTCATATAGCGCGTGTACATCTGCATATATTTTTAAATTCTGCTTAGCCGTATCTACACCTTTAAGTTGTATTTTTAGAAATTTAAAACGGTTCTGCTGCCTTGGCGAATGGCATAAGTGGCAGGCAACAACAACATTGTGTTGTACAAGCACAAATGTGTATCTCGGTTGCAAATTTAATTACTTCGTAAACGACCAAGCTCGCTCGCCGAGATTCTATATTCCCTGACAGCTGAGTTACCCTACGAAAGAATACTGTTATTTTTCAAAATGATTTTATTTAGTATATACATATCTACTCGCATGTTTCATGTTCCAACTCCCAAACTAAGCGACAACACCAAAAGGATGACAGGCCGATGACAAACCAGTCAAGTTAAATGAGACAAAGCTGATGTGTAGATTTTTTAGTTGAAGGTCGTTTCCAGCTGTTGTTGACATTTTGTGTCGCGCGTCTGCGACTGAACCAGACTACGGCTTCTATGATCACCTATTTATCAATGACGAAACTTTTTGCCTTTCAATAACATGTGGTGCCGCCTTTTGTGTTAAAACTATTTTCAGTTAGCCTTGAAAAAGATTACCAACGTATTTAAGTAAGCTATTTTGTTGACGCAACCAGAATTTCTGCGTGATAAATTACAATAAGCTGGTTCGCGACGGCATTTGGCCTAAAGCGCCGATACTATTGCAACTATAATTACTTGCTGTTCTTGAAGTGAAACGCAGTCCTGACTATTCGATTATTTGATCAGTATTCGAACGAAGTAATCAGCTTTTCGGAACATTTTATATTATAGCGTGAGGCGATAAATTGATTTTATCGTTTTAGCAATATATTTAGCACACTATTATGGTGAATAATGTTGACTTCTTAGAATAATTGATTGCGTCATTAATGCATTGATTATCATTTGCCCCTAAATATATTTGGTGTCTAAAACATCTTTATGTTAATTAATATGAATTTAATATATTGATATGCGACGTGTTTTTACATCAGGATTAATGCTTTACCCAAAAGTAGTGTACAATAATCATTCAAAAGATAGATATTGCTACTGCTTTGGAACAAAATATGGGAATTTATTTCCCGACAATTTAAGGAAGCCCCTTAACAATAATTACGCTCACTCCGCTGTTTGACTCTCCAAACTTTCTAATATTTTATAGTTGTTTTTACACCATAGCGACTTTTATACTAAACACCATAAAACCCTGACGGTTGTCACCGCCATTGATAGTGTCAGTGCAATTAATATTTACCGTTATAAATTTTACAGATATAAATATTACTAGAAGATCCCATTTTGTGTCGTTAGGCGTATGACTATAATCGCAATGCCAATCACCGAGGTAATTTAGCAAGAACATTGGGATCATTTGCCAAAATTATTAGTTATACCGTCGGATTCGACTTAGGTAATAGCAACTATTAACTCCCGTAATGTTCTTTGAATGTTTGGCCAAACGTGTCGGTACAAAGTTAAAATATTTCAAGCAATCAACTAAGGTGATAAAAGAGGATGGCTAAGAGTATTTCAAACTTGATCTTCGCATTGTCTCGAAAATTTTATTTCAATTCAACCGCTCTACTTATCCGAAGGAAAAGACACCACCTGATGGAGCAACATATTTCAATAGTTTTGGTTAAAAGATATATATGAGCACATGACGTACACACAATAAAATTAACAGAGCACTAATTTTCACGCGGTTTATCAAAATCTTCGGTATAGAATTTTGCAAAACAATTCTTGTACATTGTCAAAAATTTGTCAAAATTTTATATATTGTCAATTTTTGTATGATCTGTTGCTTCACCGATGTAAAGGTAAAAATTATCAGGGTAAATTAAACAAGACAGTGCCTTTAATTGCTCGACGGGGCAATAGTCAGTGTCACAGTTGGAACAGTACCAGTCTCAAATTCAAGGTCGCCAGCTTATTCAATTAGAAGTGGTCAGCAATAAATAAGTTTGCAGTGGTAATTAAGAAATATATAATAATGCTTTTGAAATGGCTTAACTCAAGACTGACGACCGCAATGAAATTGTGAAATCGGCATACTAACATTATGCAACTATTGTGTAATGGTTATGCTAAATTTTGTTAATTATCATAATGTTCTTTAAAGAGTGGAAACGTTGCGGTCCGCGAAGCTGCTAGTCTGCTACATTACCCTTTTATTCACCAAATTCCATTTCATGAAGCATAAATTATAAGTATATAATGGTTGTGGCAAGGCTTATAGTGCATAGCACAGGTGCCATTTTCCAAATTTTAGACCGCACATAGAAAGCCCGTCAATCAATACTGCATAATCGCAGTAAATCAAATAATTGTCGTTCCCATCCCCTTCAGCTGTGTTATGGTGGACTCCAGGCCACTAGCTTGTGAGATAGATTTATTGCATGGTTTCTTATTATACATGGTATTTTGCAATTACTACTTCAAAAAGTATGAGTTTTTAAGGTGTCATTCACTTATTAAAATCCCTTACATCCTGCTAAATAGCAGGCAGATTGTGGTATATTAGTTATAGGAAATTACAGAAACAAAAAATGTCATACAAGCAATCACTAGTGATTATTTTTATAACTGAATCCGCGCAGCTGTACTATTTTGTCCGAGCAGGAATATTGTAAATTGTATGTTATGACACAGAGCCTTTCAGCTTAGAATTCAATATTCTCGAATTTACAGCACGTTTGTTTGGCACTAACAAAATTTTAGTTGTTAGTTACACACGATTTATTATACCCGTTCTCTTATTATATTTCGACAAGGTTCTCCAATTTATTAATACAAAGATCTGAATTATTTGATGTTTTGCTATAAAGAATTATATTTCTCAACTTAACCATATTCAGGCTAAAACTTTATCGCTTGGTACTTCGGCTGCTTCCTCGGCATTTCGTTGAAGGGACTGTTCATTTGTTCGCTCTCTGGCATTGCATGGGGATACAATTTTTCTCTTGATTTAGTTTGGAGGATATTTTGTTGTCCCATGTTTTAGTGGGGTCACTTAGTCCAACCTCGTATTTGATGGGGATACTGCGTGCAAAACGTATTTATGGGGCAGTGTTCGTCCTATAAAATACAGGGTAATAAAATATCCTATTGAACATGGAATTTGTTTCCCTCTCGCACACACACCACGAAGAGTAGGGAGGGCAGCTGATCTGCCAAGAAATGTGGAGGCCAGCGCAAAATGTACTGCGATATTCCATTACGTCTAGCGTGCATAAAATGTGAAGAGTGCCGTACTCTTCAGCAAACTACGTACTGCTTTTGTTACTACAGTGGTAGCCAAGGGAGAATGTGGCACGGCGAGCCTCCGTAGAGAATGACAGAAACGTGAAGCATAGTTATAGGTACTACCAAGTGTGGTTAAGTTGTGGCCTACCTAGCACACCCTGTACCCCTGTGAGGAGTTCCTGGCTACACTTCTGTGTTGTTACTATTTGTTTATGGCACATACACACTGTTTCAAGTATAACGGTTTTATTTTCTAACATTTTTTAATGAACGTCGAAACTCAATATAAATTTCGGACATCCCTTATTTAAGTTCTAAATTTTACCTAGATATATCGCCATTAGTTCTAAATCTGTTTATGTCTTGAAATACCTAAAGTATTTTGATTTCGTTTTATACTAGTTCCATTTGCATCGTAAGTAATATTATCTGGAATATTTTCTTGTCTTACGCTGCTTTATAGATTAATATAGTAATGAGAAACAAATAAACCACTGATACCAAGAGTCGACGATGAGCGACTCTAATGAACAGTGTGACAGTTGCCTTGTTAACGTTCGCTGTATGTCGCGGCGGTTTTGGCAACTACTTTTTCTCTGGATTATGCCTCATCAAGTGGGTTATAAAAACTGCTATACCACCCATGTTCCTAAACTACCACATCCAAGCCCCTCAGATTCTGAGAGCACCAATTTATACCCCGCGCATTTTTGTACCACTAAATTTACACACCACTCTTGTTAATGGACAGTGTCTCTTACAGCTATCCGTGAGGTTTTGAAGTCTCTTACGGTTGGTTTTAAGAGACTTTTGTCTTCAACTGCAGTGTATTACAAACTAAAATCTGTTATAGCTGTCTTTAAGATATTTTTATCTCATATGGTCTGTCGATAAAGACTTTTATCTCTTGTGGCCAGCTCTAAAAGATAAAAATCTCTTATAGACAACTGTAAGACACTAAAATATCTTACAGTTGTCTGTAAGGGATTAAAACATCTTACAATTGACTATAAGAGACAAAAGTGCTTTATAGCTATCTATGTGATATTAAAATACCTTACATTGACTATAAGAGACAAAACTGCCTTATAGCTATCTATATGAAACTAAAATATTATACAGCCAGCCTTAAGAGATTTTTGTTTCTTACGGACGGCCGTAAGGGACAAAACTGCCCGGTTTGTGCGCACATTTTTCTGTGAAAGCTGCATAATAAATTCAGATCCCTGTTCTTGGACCACTATTTCAGGCCCCAGGGACGTCGACCACTATTTCAGTACCACCATGATATTGGGGGTCTGAAATTGTGGTCCAAGTACCTTGGACGTGTCTGCAATATTCAACCAAGAACATGGCTGGTGTGTAAATTTCGTGTTACAAGAGCACGGATAGGGTGTAACCTGGTTGTTCAAGAACTTGAGCGGTCTGGATGTGGTGATCTATGAACGTGGGTGGGGTAGTTGCGTTTATGACCGTCTCAGTGGGTCATAAACCTGGGGCGTAAAAGCAAAACAACCACGACACATCGCAAAAAATCTGAGGAATGTCACACATTTCAGTAGAGTCGATCTTCATCGATTCTTGCTGATACCAGATTATAGCTGATCTAAACATGTTATATGTTAGACATAGGACGATTTCAGGCTCATAATCTATTCAGCCAGCAAACTTTCAATTTCTATATGTCGAATTAAGTAGTTAGTTATATATATTATTGTTTTTATGGCGTTTCAATTGGTATTAAAGGCTTTCCGATCAGATAAAGACATGACATAAAACTTGTTGTGTTCGTGACGATCAGTTATACGACTTCTTGGGCTTGTGTTTTTGTTATACGGTTGTATAAGGAAGTATATTCGATGTACTAAAACTGGTGATACTGTCTGTGTATGACGGCATGCTAAATACGAACGTTTCTGCTTGAAATTGTGACACAGCGAATTGTTGCATCTGTATTTAGGTGGCACTAAAGTGATTTTCGGCGAAATACAAAATCAATGGTTTTGTTAGGTTTGCATCTGGGGAATATTCACGGAATTCTAATAATCTCTTTTAGTTGGTCGTTGTATGCAGGTATGCTGTGTTAATATAAAATATTGAATTTTGCAGTTTTATCGATATTTCTTAGAGGCTGGTAAAAATATTCCTGTAGTGTTGTCGGTTTCATATGATACTGGCTTATCTGTATTTTCTCTATTTTCTTCTAACATAATACAACGTTGAGAGCTGTTAGAATTTACGTAAAGTTCAAAGGACTTGACATCTGATAGAAGTATGCTTGCTAAAATCTAATACATATTTAATTCAATGTAAATTATAGGACTATGCTGCTACACAATGCTAAATATCAAATGAAACTGTCACCTTACAATCTGTATTAAAACAAAATCCTTTATGCTGCAAATCACATATTTTTAACAATGTATTATTTGTATCACTGTCGAAACCAGCTGATGGCGGTTAAACTATGTGATTAAGAGACGCTAAAGAAATAGTAAGCGTGGATTCGATTTTAAAATTAATTCAATATTATTTAAATTAAAATAAATATGAATTATATATATAACGTAAATTCTGTGTTATAAATCTCAATGCTTCAACATAAATTGAGGTCGTTTTGTCACTCTATCTCGCGCTATTACTGAATAATTAGAAGGTTTTAGTTGCATTGCAATGTTGCATAGCTTTTAAAACACTTACCAATTCCAAAATGGCGTTTAGTCAAATTATAGTAAAATGTAAAGTGAATATTATGCGCGCATAATTAACAATTGTTATAGCTATGCTATTTTCTAAATTTATCACGTTGCAAAAGTTTAAAGCGTACTATGTATGATACAGACGCGGTTGCGTGAATACTGTGTCTGTGACAGCCTAGGCTGTCACATTGTTTACACATAGGTAACACTGCTCATTGTTCGCCGTGCTGATCCAGTAATGCCTTAAGATTTAGCATCACCAATCTATACAGGCAACTTCAGATAGATTGCAACTGTACTATTGAAACATGTATGTGAGTGTTTGGATATAATTTTTAGTGTCGGACATTGTCGTCGAATCGAGATTAAAAATGCTACGTGTTGGTTTAGCAGTTCTTACCTCTTTGCAACTAAGTATATTTAAAATTAAATAAATGCTTGCTGCCTGATTGGTCTTTTAACATTTAGCGGATCACTAATTGTGTTCAACTTTGATTTGAGAGTTTTATAACTTAACCCTTTCTCGCACAGTGCACCGCATTTGATACAGAGTACATTGTGAAGCGATTCGCTAATCAAGTATGTCGTGGCTCTTTCGTTTGCACGTGCGTAATTAAGCGCTCGCCTTGCGACGTTCCTTAAGCAACCGAGCAAAAGCTCACAGATAGGGTAGTGGCATGAGTACAAGGGTATTACGATCCAGGTTTAATCTACCAGAGCTGCAAAAGCTTTGTCAACATTGCACGAAATAAACATTAATTCATGCGGCGGAAGATTAATCTAAATTTCGACTATCACTCGAGTAATAAAGTTTCTTTTGGAAGCTAGGTATAAGCTCCAGTTACGGTTCCTGAACTCATCCTTGGGATCTAATATTCTGAGGCTATGAACAGTAGTTTATGAGACACTTTTAGGTGGACTGCATTTTTTCGACAATGACTTCCTTTTCGCTAAAGTTCTATTATTTTTGAATGCCGCAAACCGCAAACATATAACATAATACTGTGAAAGGGGAAATTATTAGTTGCCGCACTGCGCTACCCACACCCTGTTTCAGGCTCAACTGGTCTCAAGTTACTTAACTCCCAGATTAACTAATGTTTATAACTATTTGGAAAAACCTTAACAGCTGTTGTGTCGGCGGCGTAATAAAAATGCTCTCGCATTATAGCCTACCCCCCAATCTTAGATCAATCTTCACTTTGAAATTTATGTTTTAATGTTTTGTGTAATTTTCGTGTGTTTTTCGCCAATATCACTATAATTCGTCTAATACTGATATTTAAAATCCCGATTTAGCAGCCAAACATACAACGCTGAGTTAAGTAATAAAATTTAATCGTGGTATCGAATTGCAGACCGGTCGTCGCTTCTGCATGGCGATATGGCGACAACGTTCTGGACTAAAAATTTGACCCATTATTAGTAATAAAAAATATGTATGTTAAGTATGGTAAAGTTTACTGTAAACATGTTAACCCTAGGCCTGCTGACCTACAATTGTTGAGCAACTGCAAAAGCAAAAGTGCACCACGCAGATTCAGATAAAATATGAACACATTGCCACAGTTGTCATGCAATATGGAAAACGTATTCGGGTCGAAATTTTCCATGCGTACGGACACGGCGTGTACTTGTCTAATAACAAAGAAGTATTCTTAAGCACAATATTATTGCGGTCTTATTGGAAACACGTTTTCGTTTAGTAAAAGGCTTGTAATCACGGACTGCTATAGATTTTTCCGAAACGTCCGTACTGTCGCAACTGTATCAATCGGGTTTAAGTTATGTCAGCAATACAATAGAAATCTGGTCGCTAGTTTCTTTGATTTAAGTTGATCCAGCGGCTAAATTTGTCGCAGTTTTACCGTTTTCTCTTCCGCTTGAAAGCATTATTATTGATCAAATCACAACTTACTGGCGCGCTCGAACAAACGTATTAATTATCGTCTTTTCATCTATCGACACTGTGCAGCTGTTAATAGTAGTTAGACGGCTGTTTAGTCTTTTATTTGTGCTACCGCGCTACATTCGTATCACTCCAATGAATGCATGCTGGTTTGAAGAGCGACCACCGTAGCGAACTTTAAATGTTGCGAAGTCCTGTCAATCGAAACTCACGACCGCGATGACTTTTAGTTGGCGACAGCTGTATTGGTGAACTTTCTTTTACTTGTTCTTTTTATTTCCCGCATTTACTTCCGGCTGAGAATAGCCGTTCATTTGTAAAATGATGTATCAAATAGTATTTTTGATTATTCATGCGTATTTCGGTGTTATTTCAAATTTCGAGCAATATATAGCTATGATGAAACTATTGTTATCACTTAGCAAGACCATGAGTTGAAAAGTTAGAAAAAATAACCCTCAAAACAGCAAATACATTTTCGATTTTTTCAAGTTTTTGAAAGTTTTCGGTCTATCACAAGCTAAAATTTAATACCATACATAACAAAAATATTAGTGTTATTTCTCTGAGATCAATATCATTTTTAATAATAATCCACAATTTTCAAGCGGGCTCAAGATGTAGTGGTTAGTAAACCTGCTGTTTACGCGAAAGACGCGGTGATCCATATCTGATGAACCCATAGTCTACCCTAAGTGGGATTTAAAAAAACAATATACGTAACTTTTATACAAGGTGCCAGAAGCAACAAAGTTCCAAATACCATTTCTATTTCAAGTGCTAAATAAAATTAGAACTAAGATATTGTCGTTGGAATTGGAGTTAAGATGCGAATCTAAGGTTATACATCATCATTAATAGCTATCAATTGTTATTGACAGCGATACACAATAGTCCATTAACGGGTTAACGTCACAACTACACGCGTAAGCGGCTAATCATAGCTTTGAATTGTTTCTTTGGCATGGTCTTTGCTTCGTTATATGATATTCCACAAAGGTCCAAATCGGCTTGGAATGTTGCCGGTAGTGTTCTGAGCTGAGCCATTCCTCCTGAGGTTGATGTTGCAACGCAATTGCGAGAAGCGTCGGTGTAGCACGAATCGATGCTCTAGCAGTATGTCCAATTAGGGCAAAGCGTTTTTGCTGGAGGATGGTTGTTACCGGTGGAAGTTGACAGCGTCGGTCGAGCTCGTCGTTTGAAAGTATTGTAGGATAATGCACCCCAAGCGCATATCGGAGCAGTGCACGGTATGGTGCGTTGACGTTGAGAGCTCTCGAAGCGGTTATCGGTATAGTTTCAAGTCCATAGGTAAGCACAGACTCTACTGCGGCTCGAAACAACTTGATTTTGACTGCATCGGTCACTTCAGAGTTGAAGATTGATGTTGATTTCTTTGCGGCAACCCACGCCAAGCCCCGTCGTTCTCTGAATTGACTGTCAACATTGAGCACTTTGACACAAGGTTATACATGAATTGTGGAATAACAAGTGCTTGGTGACATCACATAAAATATTTAGAAATATCCGTCAAATCAGAGACGAATTATGGGCATTATACGATTTCAATTAGCTTTTTGCCCATAGATAAGCACCTTCAATTTCCTACTGTTGCAGTAGTGAGAAATCACTAGTTGAGCGATATTTTTATGTCCAAAAGTACGAAACTATGATTTAGGACGGGGCAAGTGCTTGATGATGTGAAATAAAACATTTACAAATATTAATCATGTCATAAATGCACGCCATAAGACTTTTCATATACATATTTGTTCCGGATAAAAAGTCTCTAAATCCCAATTATTATGGTAGCTGGGAATCAAAAGTTGAACTATATTTCGGTTTGTAAACAGAAATCCGCTATTTATGACATGAAACATCGAAAATGAAGTGTTCCTACGGAATTTATTATAAAAAATCCTTGTTTATAAATTATAAAGATCCTTTTATAAAAAATTTCATTCCTTGTTATCGTTGATTTAATAATTTCTTTGCAAACATTTCAAGACTGCCATGATAATCGTTAATAGCGTGTCTCAATATATCTGATGTGTGTAACATGGCTTTATATTTAGTGATATACCTAATGATTTTTAAGTCTATTTCCACTGCTATTTATACTTTTGACATATATAAGTAAAATTGTAACCAAACTCTCTAACTATACCTCAATTAAATTTACAGAATTCTAAAAGAAATATTAATGTAAATGGAGGACCATAGCTAAAACCAACTAGGTCAACATGATGTCACATCACGATTTTAATTTGTCTAAGCTGAATTTCACGTATACCATGCATTGTCCATAATTGTACTCTTATATAAGGTGAAAAACTATTCAGTTTTGGGCTGCTTGAAGGCTAGAAATATTGCACTATTTACAATGTCTGGGCTTATTGCATGTTACGAGTTGGTTGCGTTTGTCTCCCTTAAAATTAAGTCAAAAAGCACATTTTTACAAGCTTCTACAATTTTATAAGATACAAAATATACTTTAATAATATATAGCAACGATACATTATGAAAATATTGTGTAGGATTTTTTTTATCACGAAGTCATGGTTACAAGGAATAAGATTTTAAAATAAAATGTTGCTCACAAATTGTGCATAAACGTTTTCGTATCATAGTGTCTCAATAATGCGTTTTAATCTGTGTCTTTTCGGTTATACCTACAACTCAAAACTCGTCAATTTATAAGATAGTGGTAATTTTTGAACCATTAGACCAATATTTGTCGACGAGGTTCAGGGAATGTCCATTATATGCAATCATATTTACCGCAGATGCTTTTTTCTGATATTTTTTGGGTGAACGAGATTTGAAAAAATATCAATAAAATATAATTCTGTGTGTCATTGAAACCGCCTTTACCAGCCCTGCCGAATGGTATCAAATTTGTTATTGCAGCTTTAAAATTGACGAAATTTTGTCATATCTGCAATTATTAGGCTTCATAACCATTGATATGTTTATACGACTGGTTGGTTTTACTAGCCACCCATTCCAGTGCGTTGATGTTCGTTACAGACCGTTAGATTTACATATCTGAATAGATATACGTAAAGTATCAACCATTTCCGGGTATATTATTTTCAGTTATCGAGTCGATTCTATAAATGAAAATTAACTAACTATAAAGGTCTAGCGCTTAGTATACACGACTCAGTGTGTTAGTCTCTTCTTCTTTTTCTGTGTATTTCTCAATGTATTTAAAATGATACGTCGGTTGGGTCACATTTATCTGTCTGGCGCAATGCTAACAACTCGTTTAGTTTTGTATTAAAATAAAGCCTCTGGACTTTAATCAGACAGACGATCGGTTTTCCGAAACAACAATTTTAACAGGAATACAAGAAATACAAAAAATATATTCAGAACTCTGTGTAGTCAGGTTTCAGCGTCAATGTTCTGCTTAACAAATTGTATATACTGACTTAATGAATAGTGTGTCTTTATTGAGCTCAATAAGACTTGTTTTGCATATACCTGCCAGCTTATCATTTATTATTATGCAGATTTAATTTTACCAACTGTTCATTTTAGTTTTAAAAATATAATTTAGCACTTGCCATAAGGATTTTCGAGAAATAGCTACATGGCTATGTCACATTATAATGCTAGATTCGATTTGGTAAGTAATTAAGCATAACTATTTGCGAAATATCATTACTAAAACCTCATAAAATGAAAATTGTTAATCTAATCAAGCCAAATGGTAAAAATGACGATTTTCCACGGATTTTGTAAAGCTCAATGCGCACTTTGTTAGTCATTTACCGCAGATAAAAATAGGCATATAAAATTTTAATTAAGGGTAGCCAAGTGTAAATGTTCTACAACATAACGGGATTAAACGAGATTTTAGTGGATACCATGCAACATCATTGAATGTCTGCTCGAAGAATTGTAAACTAAATAACACAAACTAACGTTCGGTGAACCATATACATTTTGTTATTAAATTTTATTTGATCTCTGATCTATGTTACCCGTTTGGAAATAATATAGTGTAAGTTTCTACCTAAATTTAACGTATTTTTATATGTCTGCATCTGTCATGAAACACGAAAAGCTGAATCGATCTGAAATACCTGGCACATATCACCTTTTGTCGTCGTATGTTATTTAATTAGAAAAAAGAATCACCTTACTGCCTGGAATCACGAGTGGGGTGATGCGACAGCCTCGAATTACGGTTAGGCTTACTCTAAGTGTTATATAAGACGCTATGGCTAAGACTTAGCATATCTATAATGGCGTTGTATGCATTTAATGTACGCCCATCAATGGCTCATAAACCATATGCTTAATACAGAAATTGCCAATGAAAATAAAGCTTTTAGAGCAAGGTAACACAATATCACCAACTGCAAAATAATGCGTCAAAACCACATATATCACAAAAACAATGGGCCAGAACAGTAGTTGTATTGAAATTGACCTTGTGATTAATTGTTATTTCATGTGCCATTAAACGATTGCGTACGCTTTGCTTTTATTTAGTCGATATGTGATTATAAAACAAAAAATGGTCCTTTTTATACAATCCGCAGTTACAAAGTTGATTTTGAATCTCGTATTTCATTGTGTTGCCGATTGATGATTTTCTACTTAACAATACACCGACGCTGAATGTTGTATCGTTTTATGCAGCGAGTAAAATGCATTGATGTGTAGAACGGGATACAACAATAGTTGCTACCGCTATCTGCATTTGAAAAATAACCATTATCATGTGTAGTACAGTTCTCATTTAAAACTTTCAATGATATAATATAATAAAATCGAAGGCCGTAAAGTAGGACTATGTGCTCTTTGATTATCTGGCTATTTTTTCGCTTTGCCTGTAGATGGCCACTTACTTATACTGATTTATATAGTCACTTGTGGCTTTCGGATCAAAAAATGCTTTATTTTTGCGTGAGAGTGTATGTTTTATACGCAGCCGCAACGTAGTGTGGCGTAATTCGGAGTTTACTTTATTAGGGATCCATTATGGGTGGATTTTATTTGCCAATAATCTAAACTATAATACGTAATGACAGAGTTGATACTGTACTTATAACGCAATATTGTAGGAGACATCATGTACCGTTTCATGGTGGCTTGTTTAATTTACTGCACTTCATTACAATCCAAAATACCAGGTAATATATGGTATGGCTCATATCATGGAACAATGTCGACGGTGTCTTCCACACTAAGCAGAACCGCGGTAACCACCATCCTACCCTGCCAATGGGATCTCGACGCTGGCGTCATGTCTAGAGCAAAATACGAGAGACTGTAGGTGATTTACTACATTTAGTACCTTGGATACTGATGTGTGTATGGTTGCACTGGCGTGGAAGGTTCAAAACGCCGTCATCTTTACTGTTCTGTTAGGAGCTTCGGACACTGCTGCTATTACGTCGACGAAGTCTCGACGGGATTACGGGCAAGACTTCGTCGACGAACCAAAGGTGTGCACGCAGCTCGACCCGTCAGCCGGGATCCAAGAAGTTTTTCGAATGGGCGTTTACTTTCAAACAAGACAATTCAATAACTCTTTGCCCCGTCTTCTTAAAATGCGGCTATCCTCAGCAGAAGTCCCGCAGTCTTTACTACAGAACGCGCGAAATATAAAGACTTTTGAATAACTAATTTATTCATTCGGCGACCAATGACTGACACTGAACTAAAACAACAAGCGATTCTTCGCAAAAAGGCATGCAAGTTTAACACAGCCAATCCAAACATTGAAATATTACTCACTATGTTGTGGTGAACACAATTAGTTGCTTATAAAATTACCCCCGTAAACAACCAGAACGCCTTATTTCGGGCAAACATACAAATCTGTATTACAGTTTTATCGAAACTATTGGCAATATTTCGGGTCAGGTAAACTTCCGAATGGGGTTGTACCACCGCCACTAGCAGAAAAATTTATAATCCCAATATTTCTACGCAAGTAGCATATGTAACAAGCTTCCCGAAATTAAAGACTCACTTGAATAAACAACCCACCAAACAATATGAATTTCGATGCCTTGGCTGCACGATGCAATACCAAGCGGTTTATTAGTTGAACTCTTCATATGTTATAACTGCGAAAAATAGGTGTGCACGAGGAGGAAGGGTAGTCTATTTTTAATAACTGGTTTAAACTACACTCCAATTTTGGATATGCCAGCAAAATATGATGTCATTGAATCGGTAGTAGTACAATTTCTTGAAAACAAAACTAGAATAGCCAGCATATATAGAGCACTAAATTACTCATACCGGGAAAGCGCACTGCTTCATGAGTATATGTCAATTAACACAACTTGACCTGCAATGATAATAAGACCCTTTAATTTTCCATAAAGTGACTGTATGAGAAAGCAATATCCTAACGCTCCCGACAAAAAAGATTTCACAGAAATAGCCCACGCATGCGGACTCAAACAACTTGTGACATTTTCAACGCGCGATAGTAACGCCCTTGATCCGGTGTTGACAATACCAGAAAAGCGCACTATTTTACAAGTATGTCAATAAACACAACTTGACTTGTAATTATAATAAGACACTTTAATTTTCCATAAAGTGACTGGATGAGAAAACAATATCCTAACGCTCCTGACAATAAAGTTTTCATAGAAATAGCCCACGCATGCGGACTCAAGCAACTTGTGACATTTTCAACGCGCGATAGTAACGCCCTTGATCCGGTGTTGACAATACCAGAAAAGCGCGCTATTTTGCAAGTATATGTCAATAAACACAACTCACAACTTGACTTGTAATTATAATAAGACACTTTAATTTTCCATAAAGTGACTGGATGAGAAAACAATATCCTAACGCTCCTGACAATAAAATTTTCATAGAAATAGCCCACGCATGCGGACCCAAGCAACTTGTGACATTTTGAACGCGCGATAGTAACACCCTTGATCTGGTGTTGACAAATACTACAATAACGATTGCCTGTGTTGAATGCTCTGATAATTTTAGTTGCTATGATCACTTTTCGATTAATTTTCAGTTAACCCCTGAAATTAACCAGAACATAGCCATCAAGGAAAAGTTTGACTTTAAAAAATCTGATTTAAGAAATTTCAAACGTTTTCAAAGCTCAGTAGATTAGAATGTGCTGTGTTCGGGTATTCTGTAAACAAAAAATGACTGCTGTTCTATAAGATTTTATTACATGCATACGACATATCTGTACCCAAAAAGAATGTTAATGCTTCTACCAATAGCAACCGTTAGCCGACTTATATTAAGATACTTTAAAAAAGAAATTGAAGCAATGGGCGACTTGCGAAGGCGTTGCGGCATTTTTTAGAATATATAACACTTAGCTAATACGGATAACAAAGCCGTTAAAAATTTAAGTCCGAGAGAAACGTATTTTAACTTCTGGAAATAGCAATGTAATCTGCAGTGATGTGAGGCTTCGTATAGCTGCTAAATGCGATATATTAGCAAATGCATTCTCAAATATTTACCCTAAGATCACGTTATTCTCCATTTCAATACACGTTCCCTACAATGCATTTCATTTACGTCCGTCCGCTTTGTTTTATCACAGCTCAAACCTAATCACAACTATGCACCCAATACTTTCATGAAGAGTTTCCTACGCTAACTACTCAGAGATGTAGTTAGCGTAGCTCCCACACATATTTTTGAACAGTCATTCCCGTGCGCCATGCTACAGGATATAACAAACACAGTTTTACTTTTAATCGTTTGATATTTAAGTCCATAATTATTAGAGTGTATTTATTCGTGTGCTGGCACGATCAATAATGATCAATGAAGTATTACCAGCTTGTTGTCTGTATCGTGCATCTTCCATATTTGAGGAAATTGCACTAACACATAAGCAATGGGGCGTAACCAAAGTAATTGTCTGCAATTTAGATATATAAATACCATTACCAAAACCAAGACTTGATGATTTTTTGCTGAACGGTATGTCACTATTCAGCTTATGCATGTTAAACCTTAAGGCATGTCGCGGGGCGTTTCGTGCTGTCGCCTGCATTTTACGAATGACAGATCACGTGTCCCCCTGACTTTCGTGGGAGGGCAAATTTCCATCCTTTTGATTTCATGAGGAGGGGTCGATCTCATGCCATGACATGCAACGTGATAGGTGAACTGTCCCACCATGAAATCCGAGGGAGGACAGCGTAACACGCACTACGTCATGCCTAAAGGCTTAACATGCGTAAGATAAGTCAGCAAAAAATATCACAGCTCTTGCTAAAACCAAAAGTCGACGATGATCGACTTTACTGAAGAGTGAGACATTCTTCCGCTTACCATTACTATCGCGTCCGGCACGTCGCGGTCATTTTCGTTTTTACGCCCCCCTTCTTTCAGGTTTGTGACCCACCAAATGGGTCACAATCATGACTACTCTACCCATACGGATGTTAAATAACAGCCTGTTCACTTGTGGTAAAACCAACTTATCCCCCAACCCATCAATATTCGTGGGCAACTAGATTTATTCAAATCTCACTCTTGTTCATTCACCACAAAATTCAAAGCCTTCCCAGGTTCATGGACCGCTAAGTTTCACCCCACCTATGTTCTTGGACCACTTTTCAGAACTCGAACCACTATTTCACACCCGCCCTCCGGTTTATGGACCACATTTTCAGTTTTCTAAAAATTTTTTAGGAAAGTGAAAAAGTAGTCCAAGAACCAGGAAGAGGTCTGAAAAGGTGGTCAGAGAGAATGGCTGGGGTGTAATTTAGTGGCCCATAAACCTTGGTTGGGTATAAATTTAGTAGTTCATGAAGATGCGTTGGGTGTATATACATTTAGGAGTTATGACCCTGGTATAAGATGGTGATCCAAGAACATGTGGGTGGGTAAAGGAGAAAACGATAGGGTAAGATGCTTGACCAAGAATCTGGGGGTCTGGACGTGGCGGTCTATAAGCATGGGTGGTGTAGGCATGTTCATGACCCACTTGGTGAGTCATAAAGTTGGGTGTGTACGGGGGAAACGACGGCGAGGTATTACGCGCAGTAGTAAGTAAAAGCAGAAGAGTGTTAAGTCTTCACTAAAGTTGACAGTCATTGACTCTTGGTAAAGCAAATAAACAATTGCGTGTTTACAACGCATGAATTGTTAATGTTATGATACTTTATTCATGTTTAAAAATTTGTAGCTGTTTCTAGAATCTAAAATCTCAATCTTGAATGAAAAGCTGATTACAGATTTGAAACCAACGCCAAATTTTCTATTAAATTAAACCTAGTCAACCTGACTCGAATGCAAACAAATTATCGCTATATCTATTCGAGAATGCAATACCTATAATATACCTATAGCTGTATGTCTGTACATGTACCTATAATACCTGTAATACCTACAGAATCACTGTGGCGTCTAATTCATATTGTAACAGATAGGGACAGAAACATCGAGGGTAGATATCACTTCCAGATAATGGGTACCATGTAATAAAGATTGGGCATAAGAAAGTGCGAATTAAGATGGACGTATTAACTCTAAACATTATCTGCTGTTTGTTGCTTATATAAATCCATACATGCCGGCAGGGGGTAACCCCTGAGGTCCGGACCACCCCCCCCCCCCGAGGCCGAAAAGCCAAGGGGGGGGGTAACCCCCCCTCCCCCGAAGTGGTCTCCACGAGTTTTTAGGCCGGACCCTGGTGCAAAAACTAACCTCATAGGCGAAAAATTTGGCTGCGAAGACCAAAAAAAGGTCCTCACGGCCGACCCGCCTAGGAAAATTTGGCCGGCCAGGGGGGTTACCCCTGGGATGGCCGCGACCCCCCCCCCGTGGGGGTCTCTACCCCCTGGCATGACCGACCGCCGGCAGGTATGCATAAATCTTTATAGTATCATTAATTTAAATAAAGAAATAAGGATAGCGTCTTTCGACTATCGCACAATAAGCTGTTCCGTTTCTAACGATATAAATTTTGAGTATGAGTTACTTACGTTGAATATGTGGTCAGTATTAACAACCACGATTTGTTGTATCATTTTATTTAATTTTAAAATGATTATTAACATTTTTAAAAAACGAGTGTTTCCTATTTATGATTTTCTTGCTATAGAATATTTAGTAACAATTAAAACAATTGCAATTTATAGTTATTTAAAAACAACTTTATTTTGAACAAACTATAAAATGGCATATTTTAGTACTGAATTGACGCATATTGATTGAAGCTAGGCTTTTGGAAAGAGCGTAAAAATGGTATTGAATGGGGGATTTTTGTAATTTGAGTAGTTTTTGCCATAAAAGTTAAGCTTCATGTTAAGAGAAATGTAGCTTAATGTTGAACATATTAGGAATTTTATTCAGATAATTGTGGACTGCACTAAAATGTTATTGTATATAAATTCATAGTATATAAATTAAAATAACGTGGTGCACGGAAATGGTTCAGAAGGTGTCGACGGTCTGTCGGCTTAGAGGGCAAGTGATCAGGGGGTGGTCGTTAGACGTGGGGATAGGTCGTCGGGTGGAGAAGGAGGAAGTCGTGGGGGGTAGGTAGACCACTGAATGCATTTTTGCTATTTTTCGATATTGTTTGTCAATTTTACTCTCATGTTTGTCAATTTTACCCCAATTTTACCTCAAATTTTGCATATTTTACGCAATTTCTGGTTTTGCTAAAATTTTGGATTGGTCGTGAGGGGTGCCGCCCTTAGAGGTAATTTGCTACCCCACGTACAATTGCGGTTCAAGAATTAAGTTAAATGATATTTTCTTGAGAGAACTTGCTTTAGTTGCAATAAAATATATATTTTTTAAACATTGCAGTAAATGCAGCATTCGGGAATATATATATATAAAGGTTAATTAACTCTTTTAAACATCGCATGAACCAAAATCGTTGAAAACGTGAAACGTTCGGGAATTTATTTGGCTTCCTACTTAGAAAACCAATTTTGTATCTTCACGTTCACAAAGAAAATTCTTATGCTTATTATGTCTATATTCTTAATAAAAATCTGACAGAATTTGCGTATATCGCAAGCATGATTATTTCAAACATTTAGTAAAATGTGATATGTAACATTAGGTTTTATTAATGACAACAGACATTTAAGCATAATTTTGCAATTCTAGTCTTTGTAGCAAAAACAAAGCTAACAAGCTACCCTGTCGGAAACACATACTATGTGTCAAGAACTTTCGTTTCAAAACGAAAAAGTTTTCTTCTTAAAAGAAGAATGTCACAGCAATCATGTTGCTATTAACAATAGAATTTATGCGCCTGTACTACATATAGTTACTTAAATATAAACTTTACGACGGTTCAACATAATATATGGTTTTTGAAACATGTCAAATTATTTGACTTCAGCGTTTGCGAATATGCTGTCTATGAAATAGCATTAATGTAATTCAGCCTTGGTAAAGTTGATAATATAATTTTCGATGTCATCAATTCTCGGAATTCCTAAATGTTTTCATCTCAATTGTAGTCAACAAATCCGAGACGTTTGCTGCATGCCATTTTTGCCTGGCATGCAGACTCCAGCGGTCGGGACTGAAAAGGCTTTCATGACTATAAGAGATTCGTGCAGTGCAGTGCAATTAAAGCTGTAATGCACACTCTGACAAAAGGTGAAATCAATGTCACAGCCTGACGGCTGTGACAAAAAGATACTTGGTATTTAGCAATATTGTGCTTAAATTTTGAGATTTTAAGCTTAATTAATTTAAATTTTTACTTAATTTATGATAAAAATTCAAGGTCTTCATTTTAGCATTATTTTAATATGTTGCAAAATAACATAGTTACGCTCAATCATAGCATAAATTCTTATTTAATATTTAGCAAAGTTTAAGTATTGCAAGCTATTAAGAGTAGTTAAGTTAAGGAAAAAGCATCATATTGCTAAATATATATAGCACAAAATATTTTCGCTGTTTTCAATTGTACTGCGAATGTTTTTTCGTGATACTTTTTGTGATTTTCGTAGCTTTCTACTGCTTCGTGTTACTATATTTTTGCTAAACCAGCATTTTACGTAAAACATAAGTAACCTTTGAAAGGATAAGACGTTACTCTCATGAGTTGTATCAAACATCGCTAACTTTTTGCGCGACCATTTGGCACCGCAATAATTTTTGTATAATTGGGGCATATTTTAAAGTCGCCCTTTGCTTCTTGTAAATACGAAAATAATATTTCCAAATACAGCAGTGCCAAACAATGGTTGTCAAAATGAACCAGCGAATGCATTAAGGAGCTATTATAGTTTACTTAAATAATATAACAGGGTCCTCTGCTTGAAAAACATTGAGTCAAATAGTTTGCTTGGAGCAAAAATGTTATTAGTTTATAAATATAAATATTGGCTTGCAGCCTCGAATTTAGCGTTAAAGGCTCTACAGTTGTCTTATACGGTAAGCAGGCATGCATGGCTTTGTATACGAGCAGCGTTATTGTGTTATATTTAGTTTGTGTACGTATAGATATTGTAATTGTCTGTAAATTAATTTACTTTGTTAATGCTAGTGTTTTCTGCGTATATTTTTGTTTAAGGTTATAAAATTGGTGCAATTCTTAATTCAGGAGCCCTTGCTATGTAATATGTGCCGTTTAATATTTATTATACTTTATGTGTATTTTGTTGTTACCGCAAAAATTCCTTTTTAATCTGCAGTTGTATTGTATATATCCTTGTTAATTGTTTACTAAATTTGTATAATTAGACTTAAAAACACGCATGTTATGAGCACTAAATGGATCCATAAACATTACGCATTTTTGATGTGTGACATACTATTGTGCTAAGAATTATGGATTTATTGCAATAATCTTGCGCTGTAGCTTACAGCAAAAGCGCCGGACGGATTGTTTTAACCAGGTAAGCATGCTTCCTATAACTAACTAATCTAGGTGACAGTTCATATGTACTTTCTGTGCACAAATTCACACAACCAGGACAGTAACTGCGGTGTCAGCAGTTCGGGTATCAGTATGTCTCCTTTATTAGATCTAAACGGCACCGTGGCAATGGTGTTTGAGTGCCCCTTCTCAATAGAACTGTACTATCAACAGTGTCCATGACCACCAAAGAGAGCAGCATTGGCAACCTTGTCTGAGGCCTCCAGCACAACAGTGTAGGCATTTGCCTTCTAACACACACTTTCCACAATAGTATAGTATAAACTACTGTGCTTAGCCCTCCTCCCCCAATGGAACACTGTAGTAAACCTACTACACTATTTTAATTTTTTGCATCAGATATGAAACCTTTGTGGATCCAGCTTCCCTAAGGGTACAGCAGAAGAGCTTTGTGCAAGCACGGCCCCGGCCGTCCAGAGAACGTGCTGAAATATTTTTGTCCTACCGGTATCGGGTACCCACGGGTAGTGGGTTCTGTAACGTTCGCAATCTTACATTTTCATCTGTAAGCTCTGTTGTCGAAATAACTTTGTTGTTCCGTGTTGTTAAAGCCACCAAAAGACATAGTTGTTCCATTTAATAAACATTTTCCTGAAACATTGCGATGGTGTTTAATGGTTACTTCTTGCGTGCCTTCAGTGGGCAATGGGCTCTGTCTTCGGAGCGACTAAATTGTCGAAATGGTTTCTTACTTATACTTTATATAAAAGACCAGCTGATTCGTTTCCTTTATTGAGCGATATCTAAAAGGCTGCGTTAGCGAATATGCGTCCAAAAAACTAAGCGAATTGTGGAATCGGTGCTATGTAAAGGTCATGAGAAAGGGATATGGCCTATCATATCACAATATCCTTAAACGGGAAACCTTTCATTTAAGGTGGCTGGCTGTGTGATAGTTGACGACAGTGGGTCAAATTATTTGTCGTTTATACATGTATGCGAATACTAACGGCATAGAATTAGCTGCTACGATGCAAAACGTAAAAGTGCTGTTTCAAGTCAATAATGAGTAACTTTTAAAGCAACCGATATAGGCCTACAAGTTGGAGGTTTCGAGGGCCTAAAATTTCTTTCAGCGCGTGGGTACGGTCCTAGAGGCGGTGGAAAAGCTTCCAAATTTTGCGGGTATTTGTGAGTTCAAAATATTTTGTGCGCCCATACCACTGAGAGGGGTTGTTGACGAAGTACTGAAACTATGTATAACGAAAATTAACACTTAGTCGACAGGCTACAATAAAATTTGCAACACAGATAATTACGCAGCCCAATATATTGTCAAACCAAGCGTGCATTAGGGAAGAGTATGACATTTCCGTGAACTCACGTGCAAACCAGCGTTTGATGACGCGGGCGTTTTCGGTCTGGACCCCCAGTTTTTTGGGGGGATCGATATGCTCAGACCCCCCAGATTCTGGGGGGGTAGCTCGGACACACCCCCAGTTTTTTTACTGAGGGGGGAGGGGTAGGTTAGACCCCCCAATTTCAGGGGGGTCGGTTGAACGAGCAGCTGCTTATAATCCGACCCCCCCCAAAAAAAAAAAAAAAACTAGGGTCCAGGCCGAAAACGGCCGCGTCATCAAGCACGGGTTTACATATGAGTGCAGGGAAGTGGCATACTATTTCCCTAATGCACTCTTGGTTAAACTAAGCTTACCCTAAGCTAAACCGCACACTTCTTCTTTACTAACCCGAAGAAATATTAGTTTGTTATTCATGCATAATTTTGCAATCTTGGTTGTGTTATTATAAGCGTCTGTGTAGTTGCCGTTTGTTTGCTTAAAACACCAAATAGGTTTCAATTGAAGCAGGCATAAACATTACAAACGTTGTATGATATTTCTGTGCTTCTTGTCGCGCCATCAGATTGCGATATGGCTTTCGCCGTTTATAGGACTATGTAGCATTTGCTTAAATTGCATATACTGTCCTAATATGATGGTAATAAACAGTTTGAAAAGGCGGCCGCTTGTATTCTGATCACCAACAGAAAATGGTGGTCGTCAAGTCTCACAAATTTGTACGAACATACTTAAGACTAAACATTGGCAAGTATACTCAATGTCATTAAAAAAAGAAATCATCATCTTTACCACTGTTCCATGTCACTAACGTAGATCATTCAATTTTACAGAACGTGAGCACTAGTTTGCAAGTCTTAATCTGACTGATCTTTCGAGACTGCGTTTAAGCTAGGTATGCGGTATCGCCTAAACATGCATGCTAAATCACGGTTGGAGCCATTTCAAATGGACAATAATACGCTTTGTAAATCTGTGCATACACAACTTAACTTACCTTTTCCGTTTCAGCACTCTTCCAATGGTATTTCTATAGAGGTTTGTTTGTACCACGACATATAATGACACTACTAGTATCTTACCGCACTTGACAAGTTTGCAAATATGCTACTTGTACTTAAGTGTTATTTGTAATATTGTACGGTAACACAGGTTTACATTCAAGAAATGCACAGAAAAATGAAGTTTATATTTTCATCTGGTTCTAATGAGTAGTAAAATACATATTCATCGTTTCTCTCAAGACGGGCACTTACCTTCGCGATAGGATCAGTTGCAAACGATAATGGTAACACTCTTCTGTTGGCGTTTTCTTCACGACTATCATATTAGCTTAAAAATTATATGTCAGGCTTTCAATACGGCTAGGCTATCCTTAAGCTAAATTATTTGTAACCTATCATTGTTGGTGTTTCTGATAAATTCTCAGCTTCCAACGGTATGTTTAGCGTTGCATAGACTGTAAATCCCATAAATGTAATCATTTGTTGTATGCTTTATGAACCTTTTGTCTTCCAAATAGTACTCTTTACTGTCTTCAGTCATATAACACACTGTTTAATGCGTTGATAATGATATACGCGAAGTTATTTTTTAACTGCCATTCAATTCAACTGCCTTCACGCCTTAAGAACAGGACCAATGCTCAAACCCTGTTACCCTAAACTACCGGTTACTAGTATGCCTTTGGTTAATAAACGTTTTTTTCTTGTTGGTGTCTGTAGACGGCACTTAGTAAATATTGTAAGGGTACTTTGTGTTCTTTCTTGTCATTTTGGTACTAGCTTTTACCATAGGGTTTTCTCTTTACGTACAGTTCGCATCTCACTGTCGATATATTTTTAGCCAAAATAGCAACTAAAGACCGCTTAAAATACAATATTTCGAGAAACAACAGAAGAGCGGTGAAAAATTTTGACATCGGTTGCCGTCTTCTTCAATGTATTAGTTGAAAGAAAACGCATAGCGACTAAAGAATTCATCGCATCGAATCGAGTATTTTACTGGATAAGCGTTGATGTTTTCACTATAGTCTAAAACGAAACTGGGCAGCATTTTGAGCAACGAAACATAGTCGTATACTTTATATTGCAAGTTGATGATTCGTTGTATAGACAATTGTACTATTTTCATAGACTATTTTATTAAAAGATTTTATAATACCGTTTATAAAAAAGCTATTTGTCTAAAGTTAATTATTTTTGTGTAAATTTTGGCATGATTATGCTTACTATAGTGGGTATGAGGTATTTACATATTTGCAACATTAATTACGAAAGTAAAAAGATAACTTTTCCAAGTGAAATTGAAGAGTAAAAATATGGCAATATTTTGAACTGTTAATATTTTAAAAGGAACCGGACTGCCATTTCTATTTGATGGAAAATATGTAAATTTTAAGATTTATAAGCAAGACTTAAACAGTTTTATTGTTGCCGCGAAATTGGTGTAAGCTATCTATATATATATGCTTACAAGCCGGCTATCGTTGTAACTAGCTGTTGTTGCGCGTTGGTCAATGTATGCTAAGTATATATAAATTAGTGGTTAACTTTGCATCTCCTAAACCATCAGGTTAATTAGACTTCATGCTGACAAATCAGCTGATGCCAAAGTTTAAAAGGAAAGCAAAACTTATGAATATTTCACAAGAACACTCAACGTATAATCTCAATAATGTATTTTCCGTCTAAACTTTAATTAGCAATTGTTCCTTTTCACTATGCAAATATTTGGTTGTTTTAGCATTGATTGATGCTAGCAACTAAATTCGATATTTACACCTTATTGTGGTTTCTGGTTTGTACAGCTTGGTACAGTAAATTATGAACTCCAACAATAAAGAAATTGTCTAGCAGATGTTGCAATACTCAGTCCTTGTGCAATAAACAGATTGATACCACACAACTGTCATGGTTATTTGCTGTGAACATTTTCTTCAAACACTGTATTCATATATATGGGCTATAGTACACGACTTCTATCGTCTACAACATTGGGAGGAGGGATATCGGCGATTACAAGCACGAATTAAATATATAAAAATCTGGTTCTCAATCAGGGTATTCATAGGCAATTGAAATTTAAATTGGTGCTTATCCATACTTATTTGTGCATGCATCCAATAAAATTTCTACTAATCTAATCGAAATGCTTCAAACGGTAAGTCTTTAATTACCGATAATATATAATAATAACCTAAAATCGATTTTCCGAAGAATATTTACCGAAATATAGTTGTTTTCGTAAAACACGACGCAAATATATCTGAATCCACTCATCAACTTGGTGGTTTTCAAGCGGTACAAGTAGAAATAAAATCAAATAAAACACAATATAATAAAAATATCAAGGGTTCATAATATAAATCTTTAGAACTGTATGGTACTCGGTCATACTTATTTACGTTATCTGATGATGTGGTCGTTTTTCTGCTGACACCCCTGCAAGAATTGCCAGTGGGTACCCAAGGTTCCCTGGGAATGTCGACAAGCCCTCCGTCGAAGATTTCTTGGTATAGGATACCAGCTACAAAATCGCTAATAGCCATTGAGATTAGAGTAGAAATAGTAGCCACCAGTGATTGCGATTACTCCTGTAAGCTGATTGGTTAATGGCGGCCTAGTAGCTGGTACCACCAAAAATCTTGGGGTCGGGCAGCCAATACTTTTATCAGAGAACCTTTTCCCATACACTGACAGGGAACCTTATGGATACTGCTGCAATCCTTAAGAGAGGAACTAAACTTGAGGGTACTCCTGCAATCCTTGAGCTAAGCCGAAAAACGACCAAATCATCGACAAGGCAAGTACATCAGTATGGATGAACATCATATACTTTTATAGATTGACATTGAAATCTTGAAAATACAAATTTTTCACAATTTAAGATTTTTATGTCGCTAAGTGATTTAATTTTGAACCGGGCGTTAAGAAACTTACTTCAAATCGTATAGCTAGTAAAACAAACATTTGCTAACACGCATTACTTTTCTTAATGAATATGGCCACCTTTGTTTTGCTACTTAGAGAACGAAATGTTCTGTGCATTTATAACAATTTTATATCTTCTAATACTTAAGTTTTTTAACCCTAATTTACACCACAACAACCTGTTCACATGTACTATGTATAAGTAGATATTTTTATGTATCATGTTTATTACATACGACAAATAAATATACAAGAATATATATTCAGATCATATGAATCAGATGCACATATTGTATTCTTTTGTGAATATCAAACTTGTTATAGTTCGATAATCAGCTAAATATTGCAGCAACAACCGTCTTCTACGTCAAAGTAATACTGCTGATTTTACTAATATAACATTCGAACATGCGCTAATTTGCATAATTATTTATCAAATCTCCATGTAAAACCTGTTGCTTTATGCGGCGATTATATTCATTCTTCTAGCGTTTGTTCTATCGCTTTGCTGTGATTTCTTGAGTTAGTTAAGGTCAGTTATAGTTTATGTGTATAGTTTATAGTGCATGATATAATTTCAATAATCATAATAATGAGTTTATATATTAACAGCTCTTTTGCTAAAATCAAGCTGAGGGCGCAAGCTATATGCAGTTTGTATCGTTCTCGATATACTAAAGCTTAAGCCTTTTCTTAAGTCAAGGTCCCTATGTGAACTTTATATTAAACCTAATGGGCTACACTTGCCCCCACCCTCAACCTAATTCTAAGGCGTTCCAAGTATATAAAGTGATGCCTCTCCGGTTGACTTGAGCCACTTCTTTTCTTCAGAGCAATTATAGAAAAATATGATAATTATGCTTTGTGTAGTACTTCCATGCATGTATTATTGTTAGAGTCACCGTCATCCAGATGTTTAACAACGGTTTTAGCTCAGGGCAGCTGAATTTTAACGAATATTAGCCAGAGGTAAATATATACTTAGCCATTTTGATGATGAAACCCGTAGGATTTCTAATTTTGCAACTCTTTTAGTTGAAAAATAACAAAACAATAAGATGATGTGGTTGTCAAGTGTCAGAGTTGCTTCTCGAGAACGAAAAGGGTGACATTTTGTGAACAAGCAATCATTGCAAATTTATGAACTAAAGGTATTATAGTGTTGTTATTGCTAGTGAACGTTACCGAATTAAAACACCAATGAAATGATTGCTTCGAAAAAGGTCAACGGATAAACATATTTTTGATATATTTTGTGTGCAAATAAGAAGACATTTCGTTTTGTATGTCGACTATTCGCTGTCATGATACGACAATTTGAGTGTAACCGGAGAATTTCAAAACAACACCCGTGAGACTACGATAGCACCTACTTGCTTACTTTATTATACGGTTTGCATTACAGGCTTGTTTTATGTTGTTACATGCATATTAAATTTAAGCCGTTCTTTTTATTTCGCTTTCCAGTGCGTTTCAAAGCGGAGTACAATGTAGCTGTTCGAATCAATTTTTATATTAAACCCGGTTTAAACATAATAGTTTTAGTATCAGATTTTACTCATATACATTTAACTGAGATCGTTTATTAAAAATAGCTGTATTTTTGTCACATCCGCTTAGCCGTTACATTAATTTTTATAACTTCGCACATAACGATCTTAGCGGTAAACGTGAAGAGCAATGCAGGTTTTTCGCTAGGGTATAAAGAAATGAAGAAGTTTAAAAATCCTAGCACTCGAGTGTTATAATCAAGTGAGAATGGAGATTCTGAACGCGGAGAATATACAAATATTCGTTCAATACCAACAATTTGTATTGATTTGGTTTTTCCAAATTTACGCATTTGTGCGCGTTGATCAAATGGCAAGCTGAGAAAGACCACTTGTGTACATGGAGTGTAAAAGTAAACGACAATTCCGATTAAAGAACAGAAGTAGAATTAACCTATTTTGATGTGTCCTTATGCTACGTCGGTATTTATATATACGCAAAATCATCCTAAACAGCCACACAGAAATAAATACATCAATCTAAAAGGATGCTTATAGTTTATAGTTTCAAGAATAGAGAGCACATGATTGCTACAAGTGTTTAAATATTTAAGAAAAAAATTGCTCATACTCTAAAATTCAAAATAATTTCCCTACATCTTATATAACTTGTGTTAATTATATTTTTGCAGAAATTTAAAAAAATAAGTATTAAAATAACTAAATCTACAAACTGTGTTAAATTTTGCGCTTTTTCACTTGGCTTATAGATTTTTGTTGTCGTTGGAACTTTATCCTGATGGAATTTCATATTCCAGGGTACCTGTGTCCGTGGATGCCTCAGTGACAGTGTTCCGTTGCGCCTAAATTTACAGTTGTTACTGATTTTATGAATTATAGTTTTTTCGGCACTTATGCAGCTCAAAAGCAGTTAGTGTGTAGAATTTATTCCACATCCAATTAGGGTAATTGAAAGCAAAATCATAAATCACAACTCGAAAAGTTCATGTGATCATAAAAATATAAAGGAAAATGCCATGTTTTTCCAACCCTATGACTAAGGGACAGGGAGAAATTTGACATAAGCGCCATAAGATAAAAATTTAAAGTTTGATTCTGAGCTCAGCTCCAACTTGGCTTTTGTCTTAGGTTTAGACTTAGCTTTGGACTTAGGCCCAGGTTTAAGGCGTAGCCTTAGCCTATCAACACAAAACGTTATACAATTGTTCGAGTGTCTGCAAACTTGTTAATCTTAATGCATTAGGGAACTTCGGTTTGCAAACCATGTTTGAAATATTTTTCTACATTGTTATCCTGATCAGTACTTTCATATAAACTTTCGCAAAAATATTGCTGTATAAATCTTTCACGCGATGTAATCTGCTATAATTATAACAGTTTCGGTCGATGCCATATTCAGTGCACCCAGCCACTATAGACACCTCACGACTTTTAGTAACAGGATACTGCCTAAAAATCTGCCAACACATCAGTAGAAGAGCTACTTAAATCAAAAAAGTTTTTCCTCAAATCTTGAACAATGTTTCCAACACCAATTATAATAAAACAATGAAATGAGCTTTTCAGTAATAGACGATGATATGTGATATATGAAGACATAAATCCCAATCTGGCGCTGTTTACACTTTGAAAGATTTTTACACCTTTATTTAAGCATAGCACATACAAACTCATTTTCTAAATTGAAATTATCGACAAATTTAGGCCATTTTTTCAACCCTGTTATGTAGTTGTGGCAAAACTTTAAAGGACGCTAGTGTGGAGATGGTTTGTGTGTTTTCAACAAAACTGTTTCAGTACAAATTGCCATGGGGTAATAGGCGTTTAGGGCGGCAGTGTCCCCTAGTTTTTGTGGGCGCCCAAGTTTACATGTGCAAAAAGTTTTGCATGTTACTATCGTCCGATTGATCTGTTAAATCGATAACTGCAAAATGTGGTTGCCAAGAGCCTCTGGCATGGCTCCCGGCTTCGTTATTAAGTTAACACGTCCCTTTGACTGAAAGGTAGGAGAAATCTTTTAATTTGTATTGAAGCAAGATTGTATTGTATTCCAACGTGTAAAACCATAGTAGGTTTTTGTTTTCGTTCGTAATTTTAACGCGCTTATTGTTTCTGCAATTGTTTCTTGTTTGTCTCGTTTTGGAATCATATTTTAGTGTAGAAAGTAAATATTTGTACATGCATTATTATCGCGTAGTGTGAGCATATTTTTCTTGAAAGATGACTGGTTATGAAAAACGGAGAAATTGGAAGCTCCTAGAAACAGACAACTGACTGATTTAGTAACATATGAAATTGTGTTTTCCAGTTTTATCAGAGAAACTAGTTTCTTCGGTATCGTTGTGAGAGAAAATATTCTTGGCACATTACTTTGTTTATTTATGAAGTAAGTGATGGTAGCGAAACCAAGGATGTGATGTATGACGTTATTTGTGATCTGTTAGAGCAGTACTTGTAAGAGTGGTAATTACTGTAAAAAGTGGCCCAAGTAATTAGATTTGATAGGCTTCAGCTAAACTGTTTCTCTGAATTTTATGTTTTGTTGAGGTTTAAATTAGGTTCAAATATCTTGAACAGGGCTGAAAAAAAATGGAAAAATAGGCTTATGTAGAGGGTACGAAAACATATGACCAAACTGTATTTATATATTCGGATATCAAATACGTCTGAGTTTTTCTAGCGCTATATTAAAATCTGCGTTGGTATTGACATAATGTTGAAAAATGTGTTTAGACTTTTGCAGTTCTGTACTTGGCATCGTCTTGCCTCGAGATTAGTGCAGTTTGGGGTGTGGAAAGTGAATAACCGAAGTATCATGAACTGCAAAACAGTTAAAATAATCTCAAAAATTAACCATATCGGATTTGACAACTCATATATTGTATTTTAGGCAGATTTTTTTCTAAAATTGAGCAAACATTCATGCGGGGAAGTTAATAGCATCCACCCGCATATAGCAGTCTTGAAGGATGACAAATGGAGCTCTTGTTTGAGATGGGCGATGTACCATAAGAACGGCATTTTGTCTATTTGCATGCTCATAAAACTTCCAAGTTTAATCTGGGCGTCCTCGTAACTTGTGATAAGTTCCGTCAGTATCGGTTTAATATTAGTGACAATTTGAGATAAAAAAAGTATTATTAATCTATTATATATGAGTGAAAAGAATGAGTGACATGATTCTTAATGTCAAAATCTGTGAAATATTATTACCTATACAATTGTGTCTTAAAATTAATTGACTTCAATTACCGAATTTACCATGCTTTGGGATTAGCCTAGTAATACGCTGAGTGTTTCTATCAAGGGAAATTTATAGCTTCTTAAACAAATAAACCTAGATTGTCAAGCATATATGAGGATTACACAATGTGTGTTTGTGTGGCAATGGAACTTTACTACTATTTCTTTTGTTCAGTCGCAGTAAAGCATTAAGATAATGCAATATGATATTTTAGCTCAAGTTCTCAACGTGTAGCGTTCAACCTGTTCATATTGACCAAAATGCTATTGTAGAATGTGCAACACCAACCAAACTCAGCTTATGCTACTGCTCTATCGTTGCAAGGTTTTTAGGCTGTAGTATACAAAGTTCGACATGTCGAGGGCAGTGTACAGCTGTACCCACGGGTTGTGCCTGGTACGAGTTCAAAAGTTGAGCCCCCAAATACCGGATATCCATGGTTATCTTGCTGCTTACTGGTGGTGGATACACATAGCTCGCACATTTCTGCATGATCAACAGTGGTTGCATAGACGAAATTACCCGGATTCTCGTTTTTCTCTGTGCTGTTTAGAAGACCTAGAGGTCGTCATGCAGTAGTATTATTGCCCTGTGTAGACATGACCAGAATTTTCACCCAAGTAGCCTCCTTAGTACGCGCTTAGCTGTTCGATTGATTGGACCATTTGGTACTATCATCGACATGTTGTGGCTGTAACTGTTAATGGGCTTGCTTGAAAGCATAGATTGATCTTTTTAGTTGTCTGTCTTAATGAACTTGCTAGGCATCTGGCTGAAGAAAAGTCGTGGCTTATTGCACAGGCACTTCAGCAAAAACTATGAGGGTTTGGTTAATACGTGAGTCCACTTTGGGTGCGTGCGAACACCAAGGTTGTTGTTTCTTCAAAATCACGGAATGATTCGCGCAGAACTTCGCGTTCACATTTGTGCCATTGGTATTCGCATTTTTGTGAACGCAAACATGGACTCTGGGATATACGAATGAAATTTGCGTTCGCTCACATTTGTCCATTTCGCACGTTTGTCCGCGTTCATCAAATGACATTGTGAATCAGACAGCAAAGTTCGCGGTCTTTTTGTGTATTATAGCATTGGAAAAACACGATTAGTAGCGTTTTCACTTGTACGCGGTCAGTAAAAATATGATGCCAAATCGCTATGTAGTGACCTCAAACAGCGCCTACGCGTTGTTGCATCGCAAATCGTGTACCCGTACATAAGGGAAAATGATTTGTTCGCGTTCATCGCTTTTATGATCGTGACGTGACTTGACAAAAGAACAACCCAGGTGTACGCATCTAAAGTGAACTACACATAATTTCACGACGCATTCAATTGCGCAAAAATAATCGATAACATTCCATTTTGTGTTAATGATAATAATTAGCTACGATAGTGAATCACATTATCCGTTGTACAGCTTGATCATCTGCAAATCATCCACTATGATGGAACTAGTTATACGGAAATTTTTAAAATATATAACGATAAACTTTTACAACGCCACTGATCAAGGTTACTGTTTGATATCTCTAAGGGCTTTAAAAAATTCTCCGAGCGCCCGGGCACAGGTGTGGTGTTGCAGACATGTTTCTCATTGACGCGGGTACCTGTGCCCTAAAAACTGCTGCACTCGGTGCAGCATTATGAGGTTAATAATATACAAATACCGTTATTTGCCACTATTTCAATCGACTAACTGTACTCACGTTAGTACCGCAAGCGCAGTATGTACAACCATGTTATAATATTGCAAAATTAAAGCTATTAATATCCAGCTGTATATGATCACAAACCGCAGAAATTGTTGTTCTCAGGGCTTCTTATATCGAGCAAATACGCGTTAACCGAAAAAAATCTATGTTCCGGTGTGGTAGAAGAATATTGCATTTGAAGCGTCAAAATTAGCTAAACTAAAACAGTCAGCACATTTTGATTCGCTCTCAGAAATTATATAAAAATGTCAATATGTATATTTTTGGTTTTCTACTAGCCGTAAAGCTAATTTAATTTTGTTCAATTCAAGGCATATATTGTGGTATGACAACAACGATAGAATCACAGGCACCGAAGTCCCAATTTTCGACTTACAAACTAAACTCTTTTTTTTAACACATTCTTTCGCGATCCATCATCCAATCTTAAAATTTATTCGTCCGACCAATTTCCCTTGAGAAATTGTCTCTTTAAAAGAGTTTCTTTTAATACAATGAATTAGACTCAACTTTGAATTATGCGCATACGTCTAGATCTAGATGAAGAAACACGATGATGTTTTTATAGCACAATACTCAGTTTGATATAATATGTTTAAATAAAGTTGCGGCCATTGACAAAAATGTAGCTTGGAAATAAAGGTCACAAAAAGTGAATATCGCTCTACTCAATCCAAAGTTAAACACATGTCTGTTTTGTCGTTGTTAAGTCAATCATGGGCGTAGTACAATTAAAGCTTAACATTTTCAAGCGAGCTTAGTATTTTCAGGCATACAACACGGTCTTAACGGTATCATGAATGAGTTAATACTTTTGATTTTCGAAACTGTAGCAGCATTCTGTTTGCTGATATGAATAATATTTTTGATTAAACTGCAAATATAAAAACTGGTTCCTAATATCCGGAACTGGTTAGATAAACAGTAAAATGTTTTGCATATTTTGTAGTCAAATTTAGTGGTGCCACACAAAAAGCTACAGTTAAACTTCTAAATAGTGTGTAATCTTTTAGTGGTTCATTAAGGAGCTATGAGGTATGAATACATAGTATGGCTTACCAAGATACATGTACAGTAAAAACATAGAATTACATTTGAGTCAACTGACTCTGGTACAAACTGACCCGGTACCAATGCGTTATATTTTGACACTGTCTTAGCCAAGGTTTATCATATTGAGTTAAATGTGGATGCTTTACTGGGTCAATTCAGGATCGACTAAACTGACTCAGAGTTTAGCGCAGTGTCTTTAAAGCATTATATATATCAGATACATTTACCAGATTTCTACCAAACACACAGTGAATGTGTTATTTTCGATAAGGAGTACTAAATTTCTTTGCATGAATATTTATTTTACGCATAGAAGCGCCACCAAAATTTTTTTAGTAAGTATTGATAAAGTGTACCATTACAATAGACATTTTTATCGCGCTGTGGCATCAGAAATCATTTAACATCATCATTCGGACTGCAATACCTGACCGACGTTTTGCAATGACGTGTGTACATTGAATCTCTGATTGTGCCGCTGAGATGCAAAAGCAAGTCGCTACATATAAAAGAATTCATTCGCTTAGGTACTGTCCAAACACAACTTAGCCAAATTTATTAACTTGCTCTCATGTTATTGGCATCAAAATAATACCATGCAGGTTACGGATTTTGCATTGGACATGGCTAAAATATGATTGTTTTGCTCTAAAACAGCTTGACAGAGTAGAACCACAATAAACGTAGCCACAAGTTACCACATTAATTCAGGTATCTAAATTTATACTAAATCCAAGAAAAATCATTTTGATTTATTATTTTTATAAAATTCTGGTGCATTAAGGTGTAGAGCATATATATGGTAAATTTAATTTTCATTTGATGCGCAAAGCAGTTGTGCAACCATCACATATGTTCACTGTTTACAGATTTTGCTTCAGAGATGGTCTATCGCAGTGCACCACAAGTCTCAAAATTTTCCGTGACGTAGATATTATTACAAATTTCAATTAGTACCATAAAATTGGCACACAACGACAAACCAACCTATGCGGAGAAACCGAGAGCGCCCATCGGTACACGGCAGACCAGACTTAAAAATTGTAAAAGATTCTTATTAGAGACAACAGTGAATAATTATATAATGCTTGCAATCACCTAGTACCGTCAAAGACAAAACTATGATGATTCTACCTTGTACACTTGTACGAGAACTACTAATGTCACAGAGCTACGCTCGCTATGACAACCTATCGGCTGCTATAGTATAGATCCCTAACAATGTTATTATTGCCACATTCGTTAGCTGTGTCACATTTTCGCAGTTTGTGTCTGATTTGCTTATTGGATTGAAGATTGCTGTCAGATTGAACTGTAATATTTTCATACACAGTTCCATTACTGCTTTTATATCTGATTTACAAATCCAACCGCTGGAGTCTGCTTACTCTGAGAAATTGGCATGCAGTAAACATCTGAGACATGTTCGAACTTTTAACATTCATATTTAAGCGGAAATGCTTATATATCTATTTGAACTGTTATTATTATGTTCGAATATGAAATTTACAAGGCTTAGAAATGCAACTGTAGCAAAGAACAACTTAATTGAGATCAATTAAGTTCAAATATAGCTGCTACCTGGAGTTTGTATATCCTGCTGGATCCATTGAACTTTAAATTTAACATGATGGAAACATATTTTTAATTTAGAAAGAACTGCAAATCCGAACATAATTCATATTTATATATTAATACTTCAAACTTGATATATAGTCGCATAGCATGACGTATTCGATATTATAAATATGATATATCGACAAGGTAACAATGCTAGCATGTAAGATGTAAAAGTGCATATGTTTATTCCTGTAAAATTATAGAAACAAGGTTTCAAAATTTAAGTTTATGCTCGTTACGTGTTTCGAAATATGTTTTAATGCTGCTACCACTGTCACACAAGTTTTTACAGACGTGTAAGCGGTATAATAGACACAAGAACACATGCCGACTGCCAAAATATATGTGGCGTTAGGGTCTTATTTTATGTAGTAAGGTATAAATACACAAAATGACAGATGCGGCATTATCTTTGAGTTACGGGGTTTAACCTTTGCCCTACACAGTGCGGAACCAGCCGCTCAGTGAAGAGGTCGGGCTAGGGAGTGGCGGCTTCGGCGCCTATTTGTTCGACGTGGGTAGGATGACCTGTGACCTGTGGCAGGGAGGTAGGATGGCATGGCGAACGGCGCATAACACCGAGGAGGAGGGATTTGACACCTAAGGTGGATATTGCCTCCTGAGTATGTATGCTATATATACTGGTTAAAAGTAGCGTAACAAATTTATTTTTCCGTTCGGGATTTTTATTTTAAAACTTTTTATATACTTTTTGCAATTTTTGTATACAAAACAAATAAAATTTTTTGTAAATGCATTTTGGGTGAATGCCTATGTCTGATGTCGGAATTTATAAATTTTCACGCTTCAAACTATTTCATGGCAGCTAAACGTTTTAGATATAATGAATAAACTTGTATCATGCAGGAATATACTCTCTGAAAAATGAAATCCACAATCGTGCCAACGCAAAGGTTCCATTGGTATCAAAATAAATTTTTTGAAAATCTAGTCGCTTCGTTCAACTTTAGACTGTGATATATCTTTGCGTTCTTTCCTCAATACTTTGACTTATATGGTATTGTGGCTATTATAACGCTTAGAGTTCTGGAAAAACTTGTGTGACAGTGGTATTAGCATTAAAACGTATTTCGAAACACGTAGCGAGTATAAAATTAAATTTTGAAAACATGATTCCGTAATTTTACATGAATAAGCATATGCACTTTACATGTTACATGGTAGCATTGTTGCCTTGTATTAATCCTTTTAAAAGGTCACAAGATACAGTTTAGATGCAGGTAAAATTATGGTTAAAACATAATCATGCACTTAACATTGAGACCCATTTGTTAGTGTTTTCATCAAATAGTTTACAATGCGATATACAGTACAGGTAAAAATTTGGGCTCCAGGCTCAGATAGCTATAGAACCGAGCCTGTCATGCCTGAATGGCCGAGCCCCGCAGAGCCTAGTATATCTAAAAAAGTTGGGATCGGCTTTTACGAGCAATTTTAGGGCAACAAACATATATAATTAAAACACGTGACGTATTAGACAGTATTCTGCTAAAGGCAAGAACAACTGAGATTTCATCGGCTTGGCTATAATTGCATCGGCTAGGTTATACATACATAGTTAATTTGGCGGCTTGTACTTTTCCTCTCTGGTATATGTTAACAATCGCAAAGTTTGTTAGTTGAATTCTGAGAGTCGATCGTAACTTGTCATCGGAAAGCCGCACTGAGCACAGCGCATGGGCGTAGGGCAACATTCCGCACTCTGGGCCACAGGATTTACTAGGTGGACCGCAGCGAAAGTTCATAACCCCACCTGGTGTACATAATGCATGCACTGCGCTTTTCTGTCATCTTGAACTGAGTCCACACTAAGTTTCCCCGTGCCACCTAACCGTCTCCCATGGCTAAGACAAAGGCCTGCGGATATGATTAAGCAAAGGACCACCCGCCGCCGCTAACCAGCTGACTCCCTCTGGGGAGGACTAAGGCTTACTACCCTTCGAGGGCACCGGCTACCTCCCCGGGAATTTGGCGTGTTTAAGTATGTATATACAGCGTGCAATGCTATGTTGCGCAAATTACATCCAAATCTAGATACCGCCGTAAATACCTGAGAGCCATTCAATTAGGTATGTCGAATCAAATTTATTTAGCATATAATAAACAATAAACTCTTTCTTTTCTGTGATCCTTGAAATGAAAATAAAAATCCGCTTGGCAAACGGATACGCAAAGAAATGTTGACATGCGCGTGTCTATTCTATTCAGGAATTTGACCCGGCTTCACAAACAAATTTTAATTCATTCAAAACCGTGTTCTAAAAGTTTTCCTTAACTTAATGCGCTCAGTTCATGCAGTAAACCTTGTGCCGCCTAGGCCGAAACGATAAAAAACAGTCAATATGTTCTATTTCCGAAACTGACCAAGTTGTACCTCTTATAAAGTTATATATATCTTCAAAGGACATTAACCATCGGTTTTTTAAACTCCAAAAATGTTCGTTAAAAACTGCACCAACATCGGCATAAAACATATGATAGAGACACTGCTGCACCTCTATAAGAAAGTCTACTTAGCTCACCAGTTATCCGGATTTATTGAATCAACTAAATTTTTGAGACTTTTGCTTGCAATATGCAAATATATCTCAGACAATCTGCTTTAGCGTATAATGTTCTGTGTAAATAACATAAGACATACATTTGATATTATAACACCTGGACGGATGCGCTGTTAAAGTAGCTTATTACTGCTTGTTTTAATATGTGTTACGTACGTAATACACGTTTATTTTCATTTTTGTATTTGTAGCCTTTTGCAATGTCGTTGCTGAATGTATAGCAGTTGGTAACGACAAAAGTTGAAAGTGATAATAAATTATCAACTTGTCACATTAAAACCAGGCGAGACCGGCTTGACACATTTGTTGTGGTTATGATTTCACACCTATGTCAATGACGACGGACTATGCTTCACCACGCTCATTAATTGTCCTAACTGGCGGTGCAGGATCCGTTTGTCGTTTCCATATTACATGTATATACCTTGCTTAAGTTGTTGTAGTAATGCCTTGCCATGCGTGATCATGTGTTTACTCAAACCTATTAATTTAATGTGCCATGTAACTAATCGAGCTTGCGCTAGATAATGCAGTAAATTAAGGACAAGTTCTTATTGAAACATCTCTATATGAATAAGTCACAACTGTGTAAAGCCGCGATCGCACGTTCAAATTTGAAGATAAAATTTGTGGTTCATTTTTATTAAATTCAAAAATTTGAACGTGTGAACGCAAAGTTAATATAGATAATAAGTTAATATAGTTAATAAGATAAGACGGGTTGTTAACCTAAAGTTTTCGCGATTTGGAGGAACTGCAACATCGCTTATCTCTGGCTGTAAATGTTCAGTAATTAGTATTTTCACCGGTCGTATAAGGTTATAAAGCGGTAATCATTTGTCGGTTCGATTTACAACGCGTTTCATAAAGGGTAATTATAATATCCTTTCGTGTTGGTTGAAAAATTCATACATTTGTCGGATCATGTAGCACTGTAAAGTTCTCTAGCGCTGCTGATTGGCTCTGAGCGTATCATTTGTCCTGCGCACTAACTCACGAGTATAAAATGCACGATACGCTAATAACGCAGGCTCAGTACGTTTTGGCATTCATTTAATTTCGTCGGGTTGTCCGACGGATAATGTTTTCATTTAACTTTGGTGCAGTTTCGATTTCTTTTATTTTCATGGTTTTGTTTCGTGCGGTGGTAATGTTCGGGTCGTGCTAGCATATCTTTTTTTATCATTTTACATTCAAAACTGACGATCGGAATAGCGTAATATGGCCACAGGGCCACAGTTCTAATGTTTGTACTACCTTGTGGACGAATGGCAGAAGCGCTTGGGTTTCAAATTCTACATACCTTCGGTGTGCATTTCTAGTGTATTCGCGAGCTCGGGCAGCGTCATGCTCTCTCGAGCAGAATCTCTTCTCCGAAATTTCAAACGAGCTCTTTTCCGATATTCCGGATAAATCTAAGATAGCTGCTCGAGTCGCTACATGTTACTTTTCCGTCCTTGAAATTTTCCCTCGCTGGTCTTGTTGGGCTAAGCCCTGACTGGGCCTTAGTTTTTCTGTAATCCTTGTGCTGTTCGTTAGTCTCCTGGTAATTAGCGGGCAACTCTTCCAGAAATGATAACACAAATCTTTACTTCACAAAGAAAAGTATCAGATTCATCGGGGAACGTGGATTACTCAGTCGGTACCTATCGGAGTGGGTGTGTAGCGGCGGCCCATTTCCTCTTCACTGGACAAACGGGACACCACACCCGTGGGACCTATATCATCCACTAGACAACGTTGGCCGTATTCGCACAGGTATCCTGCGCAGGAACACCAGGACCAGAGGACGGCAACTCTTTTCTAAACTGAGTCCACCCCTGGGAGCAATAGAATTTTTAGCGTGCGGAGTTCCTGCAGGTGGACGTTGGCCAGCCCTCGTACCCCGTTACAATATTATATAACAATACATATGTAATATATAATTATGTATTATTTGATAAAATAAGCAACAAATTAACCTTTCGGTCCAGTAGCTCAATCGGTAGAGCTTTCGGCTATCGATCGTAAGGTATTGTGTTGAAACCAGGACCGGGATGACTTATCCTTCCATCTGCCCGTGTTTGTTTAAACAAAATATACTGTTTATATTATATAATTGTATATTATTTGATATAACAAGTTAGTTTGTAGTAACAATATATTTATAATAATTGTTTTAGGAATTATTAATATCATATAATTTATATCATTAAAATATTATACTTAATATAATATGTTAGATACACGGTTATAGTTCTAGCATGCTTTGAATTCAGAGATGAGTACGCACAGATTTGGAGTTCAGACAAGTGCGAAAGCAGGAGTTTTAAGCAGTGATCTGTACAACCGTGTGCACAAATCTTTGAATGCACGATTAGTGTTGCTACAACTAGTTTGTGACATAGTTGTAGCACAGTTTTATTTTATATATAAAAAACGTTACAATAGAATATTGTAGACTATTTACTGTTCTATACAAATTAGAATAGATATCAATGTTTTACTACTAATAGCCGTTCGGTATTGATCATTACGATGCAATCAAAGTTAACATGCTTTAAACTGGAGTTGAGAATTTCGGCCCGCGACCCGAGCCGGGGGGGGGGCGGACACCTGATTACTGACGGGCGGGGCAGGCCGACCACGATTTCCGCCTGGCCGGGTCGGGCCGGAAAATTTCGGCTCTGATACACCTAACTCAAAGACCGAATGATTCGTACTGGAATCGATAATCTTGGGTTCGTTTTGGAACTTTCTTCTCGGCTCATTTCATGTATTCGTTTTATTATCTTATATCGCCTGTATAATTTATATTAAATTGCCTACACCCGATTACAAACGGTTCAGACTGGGCTGTGCCGGAGCCGGGCCGACCTCGATTTTCAACGGGCTGGGCCGCGCCCAAAACATTTCCGCACGTTATCACATCTACTTTAAACTGAATCCAATACTAAATAGCTTGTACTTTCTCGGTGATATAAGGATATCTATGCCGTTGTTTAAATATAAATATCGATGTACAGAGTTCTATGGAATACCGATACCTTTCCTGCATTATAAAGTTAGCACTAGAAACAAAACATGTTCCGCGTATTAGTAGTTCTATTAATTCGTTATAACCGGATGTCTGTTGCTTGCGAGACGCTATAAAACGTATAGCATCTTATTAAAACACATTTATAACCGTATTTCATAAGTGGAAAGTATGAAGGTTAGCTGCCTTGCTATGATGTTATGTTCACAATAATTTCGTCTTTATATATTCATCTCAACACTATTGTACATAATAGTATAGTGTGGCAATAAATATTCCATGATGTATTTTTTGAAACACACTTTTGCTTGTGGTTTTCATATTGGGCGTCGATGTTTTTTTTGCTTTATTCACCGAATTGTAATATCATTGTAACTTTGCGTTTTGCAAAAGAAAATTTTGTTTCAGTAAATGCGGAGAGTAATAATACATCCAATTCCTAAAACCATCACAAGCGCATGTTGTACAAGAACCGAGCTTTGCACAAAAGCCACGCAGCAGCAGCAACAAGTGAAATAGTTAATATATTTTGCGTTTCGTTATGTAAGCGTACAATTTGCTTTTTTCTAGGCTGTTGATCACAGACAAATCGGCAGTGACGCTAAGTCTTTATATGTGCGTAATTGTGCTAATTAAAGAAATGTAGAATATTTGGATGGCTTTTCTAATTCTAGCAAAGTTGTGCTTTCCTATTTTGCTTGCAAAGATTAGTACTAATAGATAATTTTATTCCGTTTTCTTGTGGTGGGCATAACGTTTCTTCTTTACCGTGATTAGATCTGGAACTATAACACAGCGTGATACAGTAGCGTGGTACAGCTTAGGCACAACACAAATGTATATGCAGATGAAGCAGTCGGTAATTGGATATCATAATACTCCTAGGAATTACATTCATAGATGAACATGTCTTTAGAGCTTCTTCTATAATTTTTTCGGGTTTTTAAAAATTATATTATATAAAATTTTAATTGAGTTCTGCCGATGAATCGTTATATTTGGTCACCTGTGCGTGTGCCACCCAACTGCTTCTCTAAACATACAACATAGATTGTTCATTTTGCGTTAACTTGACGCATAGTAATCGTACTGAAATTCGTGATTTGTGAAGGGTTGCTAGAATAGTTAAGAGAAATGTTCACATAGTTAAATTTGTACGTGAAGTTTTGTGATTTTATCAAAGCTTCAGTTTAGCTTTAAAACCAGTAACTCGCAAGCGAAGGTAAAAGAAGCGAGCGTGGTGGCATTTTAAGTTATCAGTTCGCCTAATCACCTGTAACAGGCTTTGCGTGATGCATATACCACCCTAAAACCGCTTGAACCCTGAATACATTGAAAATCTGTAAACTTCGTCGACCATAAACCCATCGAAAACAACAGACAATGCATCAAGTATTTGATCTGGTCTCTAGATAACCAAAACCATCGTACCATCGTATTCAGCCTAGTGGCAAACCTATAGAGGGAATTCTTGATGACCTGTACGCAATACGTAACCAAACAACTGAAGACATGCTATATTCCGTAAATCGGGTTCATTGACCCTAAGCCCATTGCAAAACCTTGAAATGTATGAAATATGCCCGCTGTACTCTAAATAACAACATAATTGTATTCATCATACCAAAATAATTCTATATAATCTATTTTTGATGCCATGTACCAAGCTACTGAAGACATACTATTTTCTGAAAATTGGGTTAGTTGACCCTAAACCTAACGAAAACGTCACAAAAAGGCATAAGATTCTAGTGCTGGACTCTAGATAACCAAACAATCGTATTCAGCATGCCGCAAACCTACACAGGCAATTCTTGATAACATTTATGCAATACTTATCCCAATAATACAAGACAGAGTATATTTTGGAAATCGAGTTCGTTGACCCTAAACCCATTGAAAACCCATGAAAAGGATTGACATATGTACGCTAGACTAAAGGTAACCAAATCATTGTATTCATGTTTAAGAAATACCTATATAAATAATGCTGGATGCCCTGCACGCAATACATAATTAGACAAATGAAAGCACACTACATTTTGGTTCATCGACCCTACACCCTTGAGACCCCATGAAAAGGTACAATATAGTCAAGTTGGGCTGTAGATGGCAAAACCATTGAATCCAGCATGCTTGATAGGTACTCGTTATAGGGTAAGAAAAAGCAATAATACGACGAAATCTGAAAGATCGCTATATTTGGCAATGTGTCGATGAACCGTATCCGGCCCATAGTGGTCAAGGGAGTTGTCTGACAAAAAGTCATTGTCGTCAAAGTTGTATATCTCGATGAGCTAATTTGGCATGGTGATATACACATTCGATGCGAAACCTGTGTCGCGCGATATGGACTGCGAAATACTGATATTCGTGTGGCCAGATTTGGCAAAGAACCTCAAAAATCTTTTTTGCCAGTTTGACTTCAATGATGGGGTCGGAGCTGTTAGCGTTCTGCCAAAGGATACATCCTCGTCACTTTTGCTATCGAATAAAAAATTTCCAGAAACCCATCCATTCAAAGATGAGTTATGAATGAGAGAAACAGACAAAGAAAGAAATTTTCATGATTTCTCTCAAGCCCCTTTAGGGGAAACTGTACCAATGACAATGCCCAAGCACCTGTAAAGAAGTTCTTGTCCGAAAACGTGCTGAGATTAAAAAATACATAAGTCTTCTAATTCTAGCATCACTAAGATAACATCAGCCGAACTTTTGTTTAACAGGGGGTTAAACTTGCAGGTGTAAACTTACAATACTATTAGAAGTGTCAACAAAGTAGACATTTATTAAATAATATACTTATATCAATCAGCACCTTCGTCACCATCGTGCCAAATCCAATAGTTCAACTATACTCTATGCTGTTAGATATACGTACATAGAAAAGAAAGGAAATACAATATAATGTTAATAATAATAAAACATTTGTTGTGCGCCTTTTTGGCAAAAGCGTGACAAAATCGCAGGATAGTATATAATATTTCGGAGGGCACTTGGTAAATTGTTCCATTCTGAGGGTCCCAAATAACAAAAACTACTGTTTCTGATTACATCAATCCGAAGTATTCGTTTTTTAGTATGACGTGCCACTGATGACTGGTTTAGCATGTCTACGATGTATGACGGTGTGTTGGTAGTCAGAGCATTGAAAACCACCAATAAAATTTTGTACTTTATTCGTCGATCTAGGGGCAACCAATGCAGTTGCCTCAGGACAGGAGTTATATGGTCATGTCGATGAGTACCAGAAACAATTCTGGCTGCCGTATGCAAAATGCGTCGTAGAGGAAAGAGACGAGTACAATTTAAAGCACCATACAGCGAATTACAATAATCAAGTCGCGACATAACAAAAGATCTGGCGATTGTGTGCGTTGTTTCATAATCTAAGCGGGTTCGAAGTCTGCCAATTTCTCTCAGTTGCCATGTACAAGTTCCTGCCAATTCTGCAATGTGTTTTTCAAACGGTAATTTCTTGTCAGTTATTACACCTAATATTCTTATGGCATCGGTGGGCTGTATTAATTCATTACCAATGTTTAAGGCTAGACCTGTATAGTTTTGATGACTAAAGTATAAAAGTCCAGTTTTAGATTTGTTCAGCTGGAGTTTGTTTTCACAAAACCAACTATTTAAAGGTAGAAATAAACGTTGCATCGACTGCAGTGTTTCAGATTCTTCTTTGATATGAAAAGATTTATAGACCTGGATATCATCAGCATAACTGTGAATATTGAAGCCTGCAGCTCAAACCATTTCCATAACCAGAGCAATGAAAATATTAAAAAGCACTGGTCCAATAACACTGCCATTGCCACAGCCACTGCCATAATATAAGTGCCATTATGACACAGGGCCACTTACATTATGTGCTATGTTATACTTATTGGTATAACTACATCTTAGGCAGTTAGCGAAAGGCAAGACCTATCATTTTAGGTCAACTACACTAATAAATTTCGAGTTGAAATATGTCGAAACATTTTGCGTAATGAAAGAATTTGAAAAATATTAATTTGCTCAAAATGTAAAATAATTTTCCGAGCAGGTGGTTGGTAGAATGGGACATGCGAGCCTGAGGGACTTAATATGGCATCGAAGGTTTGAGTCTTGGGGGTGGGAGTGGCAACCTCTTGCTCCCCGGCCGTATAGAAACCAGGGTTTGAAAAGAAACTTTATTTATGTGGGTCGCTCTATATTTGTCGGCATGAAGAAGAACGAAACAGAAACCAATGTAATCGGAAATACGCGTTGTTAATCGGATCGTACATGGACGAAGATCGAAGTCTTAGGGAAATAGTGGGTGCTTTGGGGGGAGTCGTCCCCAGGGGGATCAGTCGGTCAGCGGTGGAGGACGTCAGGGGCAGAGATAAATTTTCAAAATTTTTGGAACTCAAAGTTTTTCTTAATTTGTGCCAATTTTCCCCTGATTGTTGGCAATTTCCCCAATTTTTCTTAATATCGCTCAATTTTTCCTCAGTTTTCCGGATTTTTACCTAGTTTCGCCAAAATTTTCCGTACACCTTCGGAATGGAGGTGCGGATCATCTGAGGAATCGGGCTACCTCCGAGGAGGAATCGTCAAATCGCGCTCAGCATCGGCAATTGCTGCTTACACGACGAGTTTGTGATCATAATATTGGGGTTGCCAATTAGGCTATGCTCTCAAGTTTTAGCCGTTATGCTCCGTGGACATTCATCAATTTATATATCTTTATACAGTTCTTCATATTGTCTTGCGTTCTTGCTTGTGTTACAATGCTTTATAACGCGACGAATAACTTTTTAAGAAACCTCCACCCCGTGAGATAAAGTTAGAGCTTATTTTCCATTAGTAAATATAATAATTTTGCCGTTATATTACGTATTCAACTGGTCATTGTACTGATGTAAAGCTGTTTACAACAGCTACACCTTAGAAACGGACAGGAGAATATCCGTAATCATGTTACAAATGAGTGCGCTTATCCATCGGCACATAATAGTAAAAGAATTTATCAGCATGTCAACTTATCCAAGGGAAGGAAATAAAACGCTCACTTTTATGCTAAAATCAAGTCGAATTTTGTTGCTTTCGTCTATAGCACGGTAGCCATTTATGGTTATATGGCAAAAAATTTAATAATAAAGGAAGTATGGCATGTTACAACCTCAATAATATATACAAGGTGTTTCGGAAGTAACTACCCACTGTTTGATGCTAACTATCGGTTGACTGGGCAGAGGTAGCTCGCCAGTTTTTTGTATAATTATAGACAAGTATTAAAAGTTTACTTACATTACAAAGAGAGATCTCAGAACAGCTCCGTCTGTGCACCGCCAAGCTGAATGCATTTCTCCTGTCGGGAGGGTACACATCGCTAAACTTTGGCGCATAAGTCCACTAGAATTTTAGAAAACGCTGATTTTATTCTGTCTATCAATTCTTGAGGGTCCGTCGCCCTACTTCCATAAGCATCTTCTTTCAGAACACCCCAAAGAAAGAAGTCAGGCGGAGTTTAGTCTGGTGACCTAGCTGGGCACTCGATGGCACCTCTGCGGCCGATCCATCGAATCGGGAACCTTTCGTCCAGCCAAGCGCAGACTTGGATAGCATAGTGAGCTGGGGCTCCGTCATGCATGAAAACAAGGTCCTCGGTTGCGATTTGCGGGTAGACATTCACAGATAAAAGTTCCAAATAGCTGGTTTTATTGATATTTCCGTCAAAAAAGAATGGACCAACGATGCCTTGTGAACAAATTCCGGCCCAGACACAGACTCCAGCGGCGTGGCGTTGACCTCTTTGTTAATTGTGACATGTGGATTGTCTTCAGACCAATAAACACAATTATGGCGATTAACATGACCATTGAGCTTGAAAACCTCCTCGTCGGTCCACAAAATGCGATCAAGGTCCAACGCACTGCTTTCCACCATGTCCATAAATGTCTCAAAAAAACTGGACTCTGCGATCGAAATCATCATCAGAGAGTCCATTGGTAAGACGGGGTCGAAAGGGCTTCAAGTTAAGCTCCTTGTAAAGGCGCCAAACAGAAGCATGAGGAATACCCAGCTGGAGAGAAGCCCTTCGAGTTGACTTCTGGGGGCTCCTGGATACCGCAGCGCTTAATGCAGCTTTCTGGTCCCCCCTTGTGGCATACTTTGGACGACCCAGCCTCAGCCGTTCCGCTGCACTGCCAGTGTCCTCGAATCGGGAAATAATATCAGCCATCGTCTTGCGAGTAGGAGGTATTGAGTCGAAATGATTTTTCTCTGGCGTGAGACTTCGGCATAATTTCCGTATTTATAGTAAAGTTTTACAACACAGATTTTTTCAGGCAGAGATCGTCGTGGGGAATCCATGGTATAAACAGTATATATTTATAATAACCTGAAATATTAAAAACAGCGATAAACAACAATTGCGAAATATTACGCCAGAAGATATTGATTGACAAAGTGTGGGTAGTTACTTCTGAAACACCCTGTATAGATTATTCGCTTGTCAAATGAATAATAAACCAGAAACGCGCAATGTTGTGTCAAAATAGCATATTGCTGTTTTTACTAAAACTTGCGACTTTTCGATGGTATTTGGTTTAAATTTTCACTGTTTGTGTTCCTATATGCTGTATATCATATCTTCAATATTTTCCTAATATCGTCGACAATACGGAATAGGTCGACAAAGCTATCTTGGACGAACATTAGTGTATGTTTTATTGTTATCCATTACGTCTTTGTAATATTTTGTGTCTTTGACTCAAAATTTCATGGTGCTCAAGTCGCTTTTCTGACGGGCTTTAACCTGATACAGATTTCAAATTTGGTTGCAACATAAGAAGTAATAAGAATTTTCAATCCTGAATTTAGACTAAATGTTGCTTTTATTATCAGCATTTTTACAATAAATAGTCCCATTTGACATAATGTGCAACTATGAGTCATTTTATGCTTTCAACGTGTTTAGTAGCAATCCGTTCCTAAGTATGTAATGCTCATGCTTTGTTTGGATAATAATTTCCAGTGACGATAAAGTATTGTTCCATCGAGTTATCCAGTTTGACCAATTTTTCGTGATAAATGCATTTCCATATTACAATATGATCATTAAAATAAAAGCTGAATAAGTGACGCTGAAGAAAAATTCGTCGTCGAATGATAAAATGTTCCAAATAATATGTGATTCATGAGTGTGCACTACTACCTATCTGTTATCATTCTATATTAAACTAATGCTTGAAGCCAAAAAGGTGGACTTTGTCAATAAAACTGCTATTTGAGAATAGTTAGCTTTAGCGTAGCAAATTATCAAGTAGTCTTTAGTTGCGCAAGCCACGTGGACTTAGCCGGAACGATGATTAAATGTCGTAGAGACTCGGAGACAGAGAACGAACGCTTTTTGAATGCTAATTCGTCACGCTTGAAACTTGTGCAAAAATATTATGTAAGCAGGAGCTTCGTTGCAATGACGCTTCCCATGCTTTCTTTGAGAGTAGTAGATGCGGGTGATAGTTCTGAAATTTATATTTCAAACGGCCGTTTCAAATATTTGTCCGTCATTTTGTTGTTGTTGTCGTTGTTGTAATAGCTGCTGGTTTCGGTTTATTTAAGTGAGTGGACAATTGATATAACGAAAAATAAAACTAAATCGTATTACCTTTTCAGCGAAAACGGCGGATTGCGTTTTGTTGTTTGAATGAAAGCGGTGAAAGCCGAAAAATAACTGTATGCAGCTCTTGTTTTTGTTTTGCACTGGCGCACCACGCTATTCGAAAGTGGGGGAGGGAGGTTGAGGGGAGCGAGACGGGCAACTTAAAGTATGGGCGGTAAGGGATAATTGCGTGCACCAAAAGGGAAAAATCTTATTTTTGCTGATTTTTTGTAGAAAAATTGAGGTTGTGGTGGATCGTGGAGGGAGCGGCCCCCGCTCCCCCTCTTGTACACCCGGTTCTTGTGCGCTTTATTATCGAAAAGCACCAGTTTGCAGCAGCAACAATAGTAGCAGGTTTCTTTTAGCATCTACGAACTACAAATTAAGGTAAAATAAAACTATAGAAAAGTTGTAAATAGAGTCCAACAATCATGTTGATGGACGCAATAAACAACAAATGAACAGTTTGAAGTTTGTACCTATACGAACATATTTAAAGATAAAAAGAAATAAAATGCCTTGTACACATTTCAAACACTATTCATCTCTTACTATGTAAACGAAAACGTGAAATGCAAAATTTGAAAACAAACATATAAATTAGATCCCGTTCCTATTTCTCGTAAATATTAAAGTTAGTATTGTAGTCATAGTCATTAGTGTTAAGTGCTGGACTAAAGACATGACGGCGTTCCTTTTGGTCAGGAATGATTCGATAATGGGCAAAAACTTGTCCATTTTATGAATGTATCAGCGGAGTTAGTGCCTTGTCACAACAGCAGCACAATGCGACAAATTATACGCGCAGCGGGGCACGGTAGTTGAGAGATGCTTGTTGTCTGAAAACTGAAAATAGCCGTTAGTCACGCAGGATCGTATCAACAGAGAAATTTACTTCTATGTGCCATCAAGTGTAAAATAATAATAATTTATTTCCAATAAAACAGTCTGTGATAAAATATATCAGATAACTTAGCGTTTTGGCTACGTTATTTTTGTTAGTTTTTCAAAGTTTTACGTCCTCGCGTAATTCACACCATAAGTAATAATGAACAATTATAGATTGCGAATGTGCGATTGCAAGTCACGTTCACTGGATATTACGCTATTTTGGTACTACTGCTCTGATCATTAAGGCTCCTCCCATAGCGAATGAACAATAATACGCGTAATGTAATAGAACACGCAACGAATTTAGTTTATACAACGCTCCAAAACGTAATTTGCTCGGCGTAAAACATAAGTGGATTCAGGATTGCATTTTTTGACGGTCCAAGTCTCTAAGGCTTGTATATACGGACAGAAGCTGAGTCAATACGGCTTAGGCATCGCATAATGTCAACACGTACACTGGATTTACGCCACTTATGGTTTTGATCTAAATCATCAATATAGAAGTGTAATGTGTGGTAATTAAGTGATACTCCACAGTACTGCTGTGTTATCATAATGACTCTAAATGTGTACGTCTAAAAATACCCCTGACAAAGACTGAAGCCGTGTGTATATGAATGATATTTATACATTCGGAGAACATTCTGTGCATATGGAAAAGTCATTCAAAACATATATATGACAAGGTTTTATGTGTAAGTCCACTTAAGTTGCGTACATCAACGTCAAAATTAAGAATCGACTCGCGCAGAAACAATGTGGGCAATGTTAGGACTACATCCATAATATAGTACGCAGATTATAGGTAGACCCACTGTAAACCAACATCGCCAATCATATTCTAAGCTATAACAACCGTGATGGCGACGCGATTTTGACCCAAAATTGGTTATTTTTCTTTGTGTAGCTGCTAAAAGGGTTATCGGTGAACGAGACCTGTAATTGCAATAGCTCAGTTCGCCCGCATCGTAAAAATTATTATTAAATCGTTTGAGCAATTACCACTTTATAGACAATAATAGCAAAACTGAATTTGATTTGAGTCTAAAACTGCTAGTTAATTAAACCTTGCTCATACAAAAGGACACCTACAAATAAATGTTATTAATAATATATGCCGATGGTTAATATCGCGATATCTGATAAAAAATAGTACATTATGCCCATCCGCTCGTGAGCTGCAGTAACTGTAATAAAAGCCTGCATTAATCCAGCGACTAAAAACAGAATGATTTATTTTTAACAGAAAAATTTACAACTATGTGTTGTAATTTGTGCATTATTCCTAGTAGACAGCTACCCTTGGCTACAACTTGAAAGAATATGCAGATATCTCCGTCTTTGAGTTCTACTTTTTGCGGAATAGGAATAGGACTATAAATGTGAGTTTCACTAAACTACTTTTTTGTATAACCTAATATAAACGTATTTGTGATAATATTAGATATATATGTATCATTTGGAAGATTTCTTCTCACAAAACTTGATGGTATATACTTGTATTCTTTTTTCCGACATAACATTTAGATAGGGTTTTAGCAACAGTCTGTCCCTATATTTCTAATGCAAGCGTTAAAAAATTTTATGTATCTGACCAATGCTTATACTAACATGGGCTGTGATTCGGTTGGTAGCAATGTAGTATATTATATGCAGGATTTCGAAGCGAATTCGCCGCGCCTATTAACACAGATCACAATGTTGTAGATAAACCAATTTTGTCAATACCTTGGATAATTTTTGTAAAGTAATGAAATGTCTTGTTAAGCGAATGTTTATTGTTTTTTATAATATTTAAAAATTAGACATTTTTAAGCAACAGATGAAAGCCTTCGATATGTGTTCAATATCAAAGATACATCAGATGTAAACTTGGTATATTTAAGCAATACAAACCTTGCAGATGTTCGTATTTGATCAATCCAAATCTGAAGATCGTCTGGACAACTGTAAAAGAAAGTTGATTGCATCTTTAACAGAAACATGTAACCGATAACGGTCAAATTGCAAATAAGCAAATATAGTTTATATTGGCTTTGTGTAGCTTGTAATTTATGTAACCCCCACGAGTACGGTGAAAGAAAAAGCTTATCGTATTTCACGCAAAGTATTTTCAGTTCTGCTTCGTGGAAGTGATTATAAATGCAGCACACCTTACATAACAGTAATATCACTTGCTCAGTAAGATAATTTAGTTGCAGAATTTAGCACCAGAATTCATTTACAACAATAAATATTTCTCAAAATGGTAGTATTTGCGAAATTCAGATGTTGAAAATTGCAAAGTAAAACTATTATCCCGTTCCTTCTTAAATCACTATTTATTTTGTACGATATTGCACAAACTTTGGCTTGAATGACGCAGTGAACACGGATTTTTGGGGTGGAGTGTCGTGCACTAACCACTACGATGTTTAAGAGCTGTTGCTTGGTTCCTCAAAGAATTTCGAAAACCGTGCTAATGACAACGTACTTACTATCGCACACCGTTTTGGAACTGTAAACTTGGGTTCCTAGTGACCATGACGACGTCCAAAGACAGTGCTCGCTAGAACTTAAGTAATCATGTTTGGGTGTACGAAAACTAATGTATGTACGTAATAATTTGAAGTAACAAACACAGCATATAATAAATCACAGGTTTTATTCAGTTCAGAACAGAACCAAGCTATTTATATCAGCGACTTCGGCGGTGTTGTCGATTTGTTGAGAAATCACGGTGCTGTATTGAACTAGGTTCCTGAGACATTAGTCGCTATTACCTAGCACTGTACGTTGTACGTTAATGACGAGCTATTCATATTGAGGCTTTTTCGCTAAAGACGTCGCGTTTTTTCGCGGCAAAATCATAGCAATTAGCGTCATGTGGCACTCTTTTAATGAATGTATCGTCGGAAGACCGTGACATTGACACTAACTGCCTATTTTGAGTTAATATATATATTAGATTTATATGTATTACGATGCACGACCGGCAGAATATTATTTTGCTGCCCTACAATGGCTCGGAAACACAATGTTGAGCTGGGTATTTCAATTAAACAGCATATAATGTGTGTAACCTTGAGAACATGAAACAGAGTTTACAATGTGGGCACTTGTTGTAATCACTGAATAACATAACAGTTCACGACAGGTGCTGGTTAACTTTGAGGCCAGCGGGTGTTAAATCTTAAGCCAACCAAATGGCAAATGTTATCTAATGGCACATGCATTTAATGGTCTGTGAAAGGTTTAGTATTTGCCTGCGTTCTGTGTTTAATTTCGTTAGATGTGCTATGATTTGTACAGCCTCGGTTGAAATTCTGTTCTTTTAGTACGCTAACCTTGTTAATTCCCTTAATCTTTTGTCACCTGGCCAACGCATATAAAGGTCTTCTAAAGGTTTTATCATTCACCTGTGTAATCTGTGTTTAATTGCGTTCGACGTGTAATAGTCTTAACAGGTTTCGTCTAACTTTTTATCTCTTAATAGGCTGAACTTTTGATTTTTTTTCACCTGTAACCTATTAGCGCACGCATTTAATGGACAGTATACTTTCAAAAAGTATAAGATTCACCTGCGTTTTGTATTAAATTCCATTCGATTTGTTATAACATTTACAATCTCGGCTGAACTGATGTTCTCTCAGTACGCTAAACTTTTTTATTTTCTTAATATTTTGTCAACTGACGCATGCATTGTATGGACTTTTAAAGTATAAATGAGATTCATCTGTGCAATCTGTGTTAAATTTTGCTTGACGTACAATAAGTTTAACAGTATCGACCTAACTTTCGTTCTCTTAGTACGACAAACTTTTAAATGTTCTTAATCTTTTGCCAATTAGAGCACGATGGACAGGCAAGTTTGAAAGCGTATAAGATACACAAGCGTTATCTGTATTAATTTGTTTCGATGTGCTGCAATTCTAACAGTTTCAGCTATATTTCTGTTCCCTGAGATTATGGATACATGCGTAGTTGTGCTTTCACCTCAAAGCGATTTGTTCAATCGTTTATATAGTATTCTTGGATCGTATAAAATTCCCCCCCCCCTTTTTAGCGCTGGACATGAGTTCCTTACTGGCAAATTTGAAACCTGTCATATAAACAGCATAAATTTGTTGTTCCATTGCCAATGCAGGTTAGCCTTAGGCTTAGGATTGTGCTTTGGCTTAGATTTAGAGTTAGTCTTAGATAGCGTTAGGCTTAGGACGAAAAGGTTATATGGTCATGCTATGGGCTTTGACATGACCGTCTGTATGATTGGGAGCTTGGCGGGATAAACATTCCTTTACTGCGTCTTTTCCAGTTAATTATGTATAAAAAATATTTGCGATCCGTGATTGATTACATGTTGACGACGTAGCCATGTTGACTTTCTAAGCAGCAGATATCAAATTTTGCAAATATATATTTTAACCAAAACTATAGTAAACGATTATGTTGAACGATATAATTGAAAGTAATGTTTATCAGAGGCACTGTACATCCACTCTGTGCGTCAATGCCTATATTAGCCGTAATAAATTAGATTTTCTGAGTGATTTCCAATGGTAGGTATATGCTAGATTTTTACCATTATTTGGATGCTTCAATGTATAATAATAATAAAGTAGCGTGGTTAGAGTTATTAATGCAAATATTAACAAGATTACCAATAGTTGTTGAATGTAGAGTCAATGGAATTTGGGTAGTCTGTATATCACGGAATGCACGACGTTGGATGTGGCACCCACAATTGGTTACTTTTGTAAGGATGGTATGTGAGTGCACCATTAAGTAGGTCGCCATTGTGCCATGTTCGATACAGCAGATTACCTAATTTTACCTGTCGTACTTCAATTGATATGCCTATTAACGATGCTTTTGAGTTAGGTTACTCATAATTATTATATTTAGAACAAAAAGTATAAACAAACGTATATATATACATATATATATATATATATATATATATATATATATATATATATATATATATATATATATATGGCTGTATAGTATCCTATAACGAGCCGTGTTAAACATTATAATGATGGATATGTAGCATAGATATGCAAGAAAATCAATATATACATTTTAAAAGTTTGAATCCAATAAAATTTGGCTTTAAGCAGAAATATTTGTTCTATGTACGTAAATATAAAAAATTTTAGCGTTATTTTACACATTTAAACACACTTGACTCTTGAATAATGCGAGTAAACTTAAGGCCATACCCTACATACGCACCCTTCCATACTCTTTTGATACTATGTACAAACGCTATTAGAGAATAAACCATTCATTGCAATATCAAATTCCAAAACACAAAAATATCTGTTGATGAACGCAGAGCGACTTGTTGCAATACGGAACAATTTCTGTGCGCTAACACAATGCACCTATTTGCTGCTTTGCCACAAATTTTGCCACAAATTCGTTTCACAACGCGCAACGTGGCAACTTGCAGTCCACATTTTTGTATTATCAATGATAATACGTGTAGTTCGCGAACATTACATGTGATGTGCAGGTTTTAAAACACTAAAGGGAGAATTTTCGTTCGATAATAAATTGAAAATTCTCCAGTTCAAATGTCAAACGGTCATAACTCTGTTACTTAATGTTTTTGAAGTAATCGTTGATAGGGCAATGTTTTGTTAATTAACGTTTGGGATGAATTGCCAAAAACACCAATTTTATGTTTTCTTATAAGATGACGCATGGCTAGTACGCCGATCGAGTGATCGCCAATCGCTAATGACAGAAGCTGATGGTAGGGTTGCAGCTTAAGTTTACTCATGCATAAGATTGATCAGATTTTTGAACTAGGATACAACTGTAAAATCTAACGGTGAATAATGAAAAATGTGTTAATATTTCATCCAAATAGATCGAAAAAGTTATAGTAGAGTCGATTACATAGCTATTAACTTTGGGGTTTATGCAATAGCTAATGCTGAACTTTAATTTTTCGTCTGCTCCACATTGATATTTTTCAACGCTGGAGGTATTCCTTTATTTGAATCAATACAGTTAAACATTGTCAAGCAAATGGTAAACTATTTATCTTATCGTAAGATAAGAGGTCGCAAACAGGTAAATTCTTTGCAATAGATTTTATACTGAAATTCTGCCATTTTCATTATTTCACGTTCATAACTGAATTACTGCAAAAGATAACTATAAAAATGTATTTTATTTGATGTTATAAGCTTTAATTGTAAGCGCAAAAGAAAGTGTCCAATAATATATAATTTCAAGGTAAATAAAACGTACCAGGTAGTTAACGCTTTAAATCGGAGTTTGTTACTCATACTCATAAATATTGGCTTATATATCGGCCATAATTTCACAAAATTAATCGTGCCCAAATTGATTCCAAGCAGTATACGCAAACCGCTGCGCTGCGTAATAGCTGCTCCTTAAACAACCTCGCAAAGATAACGCATAACAAACACACATGCAAAGATAATCCTCGCAACAATCTCATATAGTATAACGCTTTGCATTATGCGCTGATGACAACTGGCAACATTGGCCATGAAAAATACTCATGTTTTCACAAAATTAAGACAGTTTCCAATCGTGTTACATCTGGCTAATCAAATATATGATCACATTATATTTTTTGAGAATTGTCCATGTATAAAACTGTCGAAGTATTAATGCTAATTTTCGTGTTCCATGCTATGAACTTGTTGCAAAATTCACACGGAAATGTCACTCTTTTTTGACTTATGTGAAAACGTAATGTTTTCAATTCTAAATCTGTAGCTTTCATTTTGTTCTTGCCACGATTTAGCTTTGAACATATGTATTCGTACACGACGCTGCTGAATAGCTACGGGCAACTCTATCTCTAATATCTGGAATGAATTAATTTAAAGGATTGATCTTGAGATGTGTCGGTAGAAATTCTTCGATTTTTGAATTATGCATGCATTCTGTGTTCGTTTTGAATATATATTTTGCCTTTCCCTAATCGAGTTTGTATCTCCTAACGAAGAAACAACATCCGGCACAGACTGACGTTGCGTTCTAAATTATTTGTTTTTCGACATTTTTCATATAAGCCAGAAAAATTAACGACACGCTTCTATAATAGATAATAAACGTACCTGTCTAAAAGTCAACTTGAAAAATCGCTCAATTGTTTACCGACGATAGTCATATAAAAAACTAATTATTATCACTGCAGAGTATCGTGGTAATAAAAACATTATTTACACAACTTAGCAGAAGAAATTAATTTATAGTTCTAAATTTGACGACGATAGTCATACATAGAAACTAATAATCATCACTGCAAAATGTCGTGGTAATAAAAACATTTTGTACACAATTGCAGCAGAAAATAATTTCTAGTTCCAAATTTTACGGCAATGTTGGCAGTAATTTCAGCTGCTTTTAAAACAGTCACAAGAACATGTAGATAAGTCCCGCCAGCGTAGCATGTCACATTTTCCCTCCCGAATAATCATATGTTTCATTTTCAAAAGCCTAATACCAGGTCTAAGGCTAAGACTAATCTTAAGGCTAGTTCACAACTAAACATTAAATTATTGCCCTTTACACTCATGTCAAGTTTCCATCTCGCTGTTATAAGGAGTAAGAAACTTGACCCCATCTGAATACAAAATTGGCTCTTTGTTCAGTCGACGAGTTAACTTCATCGAGAAAAATTGTTTACTTTTACAAGCTTGCTCTTACTTAATCCTTGCGTTGTCTTTAACAGAAATGGAAAATGTTATATTTAAAAAGTGTTATTTCACTTTCGGCTCTGATTTCATATCGAATCTGTGAGCACGGCAGATGAATTAAGGTTAAAATGACTCAGTAACGAAACTATTATACGAAATTACCATTACCGGCGTTGTTTAATGGTTTTCTTACATATTTAATATATAGAGGTAAAAATTTAGGTTCACTGCGAACGCTTATAAAATCAGCACAGAAAAATATGGGGCACAGCGGCGTTCCCAGGGTGCTTCGTCGGACAATGTTTGTTGCACGCTAACGAAGTAAACACCATGTCCCACTCTCTGATGCATGCCCACACCTTCAGTGACGAACCCGCGTTACGATAGCCAATAGGTATCCAATAAAGGGGTAAGCGTCGGGCAGTATCTCTTCCACGTCTCGATTACCACCTGAGAAGTCCATTTTAACACAGCCGATTCATGCTGCCCTGAAAATATTCGTCTGATTACGATTCTTTGCAAGAGCACAATTTTGATTTTTTAAGACGACCAAAACCATTTAAAAATCTTTGATGATAATTTTTAGCGTTTCAATAAAATATCCCAATAAAAATTTACCAAAATTGTGCTTTATTGCTACTATGTATTAGTGTACACCAAGCGGTATATTAAACATTACGTTCTGATTATTACCATGCAGTCCCATGTCTGTCACACATCTAGTGCATTTTGTAAATAGCTGGTTAAGTGCACTATCTCTAGGTTTATACCATTGCTTTTGCTACCACGGATGACAAAAGTCTACGGCTTAAATTAAGAAAAAGTTGATATGCCTGCAAATAAAAAGGAGAGGTTTTATCATGAAGTTGAAGCAATGAGTGTTCTGTAAAAACAAAGTATTTTATGAAGAAAACAATGAGCCGTCTGTATGATAATATTATGTCGTTAAAAAGTAATGAACAGAAATCTACAAAAATAAATATAATAAATTGTTATTGTCTTTTGTATTATATTCTGTTGATTAACAAGTATATACTTCTATTAGCTATATTTTTTGTGGAAATTGACGAAACGCAAGGCAGTAACCAAGGAGGAACAGCATAGTGGTATAAATTTATATCTATTTCCGTTTTTATTTCGGTAATTTTGCCTGTGTTTCGACATTTACAATAAGAGTCTTGAAATTAATTGTTTTAAACGACAATTTGCTGGATTGTCTAAAAGGTGCCAAATAGCCGAATTGACAACAATTTCTTCATTAAGATTCGTTTTAAACATCTGTTTATTTTTTCAGTATTTGGACAATTTAAATTAATAAGACTATAAGACATATAAAATCAATTATATTATAGATAATGGCTAGAATTTGGTACAAATTAGTCAAGCTCGCTTCAATGCAAAGTGGGACAAAGCTGCATTTCACGAGATTGCGATTAATGATATCGTTTATATAGTATTGAGAACTTCTTTTGTTAATAAGTGAAGACCAGAGCACAAAAAATTTTGCAGAGTTTATTATACCTGACAACAATGTTCCAAAGCCAATTTCAGCTGTTTGATGATTGGAGGTAACTATGTACTTGATTGCTTACTTCGTTCTTTCCGATTTGTCAAAATCATGCCTTTCAATAATCTACACTGCGATGCTTATATCTTACAAGTGAATATTTAAACTCTAAGATCTGCTCCGCTCAACTTGGCCGTTACAAGCAGGCCGAGCTTGTCATTATATTATATATGAAGGTCCAAGCTTACCTGAGCCTAAGATCTGTCTATGAGAGTCAGGTCAATCTTACTGTATCTGAAAAAGTTTATTTAAACAGCAACCATAATTATATACTAGGAATTCGCAAAGCGACGGAAAATGAAGCGATTGTGGCTACTCCGTGCTTAGCGACCATTTAGTCGTTCTTAATTCAGCTACCTGAGCTTTTTTAAAATCGCACGATAGCAAATATACACTTGTAATACTTCAATACCTTACGGTCATTGTTATAATATATTAAAATAACAGAAATCTTTATTTCTTCCACCAATGACCACAAAGGTTAAAACTGTTGAAATTTTTAAACCACAAAATTTAGAAAAATACAATATGAAGAGTGATTATTACGATTTTGGACTCTAACACTTGCCTTATTGCCTTGATGCATACCACGTAAATGCAATTGCGTTAATCGTATTCGGCAACCCCGAAAAAACTATAGACAAATTATTCAAAAAGTGTCTAAATTGGATTATTTTTGCGCCAAAATTTACTAAATATTGCTCCTGCACTCGCAGGGTTGCTATCATATCCAACTTGGGGTTAAGACACTGACAACGAAAACAACGTGTTTAACGAATTAACTTTATAACCCTATTTTTCACCTCAACGAGAGAAAAACTAACTTTGTAAAAATATATAAACATTTCACTTTTTGGGTTATCTTAAACTGTTGGTCATACCTCGGAAACAACCGCCCGTATGGAAAAAATGTGTAGCACTCCATGAGAAGATTATGCTTGGTAATCTTTATTTTTCGAAAAGATATGTGATATTTTGAAATAGCACTGAGCAGGAGTGTCATTTTGCTGGACAAAATTGGAATTGCAACATAAACGGAGCATGTTCACTATTCTGCAACGTTTCAGTAAAATGCAATGTGCATAGATAGATACGCCCTAGTGGTATAAACTCATGCTCTAAAATATTTATGTTGACTTTACTATATATTAAGTTCCCAGCCACTGGTGTTCATCATTCAACCGACACTGCGATTGTGGTGAACTTAATTCGTGTCTATCTTTGACAGTTAAGTAATTACCTGTTATATTTTTATTAATGTAATATAGGTAGAGATGCTGCAAAGCATTGTCGTTAAGTTTCAGAACTTTATGTTAAGACAAAATATTTACAAACAATATTGAACGTGCCAAACTTTCTTCTCTGATGAACGCGTAATGTTCTGTCAGCGGATGCATATGCTAAGTCGAAGGCTAGGTCTCGGCCTAAACAGTTTGGAATCTTTGACCTTTCTTTCGATGATAATTCTGTTTGAATATGATGCTGGCCGAGCTGAATAGTGTGATCAGTTTACTCGGAGATCGTGTTGCTGAAATGTCTAAAATGGCTGGATTTTAAATCTCTTTCGAGTGCTTTCGGGGGCAATACAAAACGTACCGACGGCATATCCGTAATCCATACTTCCAATCAGCCGGTAATTTGTTGTCTTAAGTCATTGCGCACACCATCATGCCTTTCTGCAAAAGGCGGAATGACAAATTGGACGTCAAGTATGCTTGTCTGCATGGGGGTGCGCATGACCAACATTTGAACTGGGAACAGCAAAGTTGGAAAAATTAGATGTTTAATCCACGCCAGTGGCTGAACTTTGAAACCGTTCGGGAAGCATGGCCTAGTGCGCAGCAAACCTCTTGTTGTTTAGATAATCTGGTGCAATTGTGGGTATATATGAGTAGATACTCTAGTACATTTAATCATTCATACATTGTTTTGTGGCCATTTTTATTATGAACTTGTTTAAAATTTACTATTGTCTGTTTCAATTTAACATATTTTGTATCGTCAGGTTGTGTGGTGTTGTGACAACCTTTTTGCTTCTGAAAAAGCTGCAGTAATATATGCAAGAATAGCCCCATTATCACCTATTTCCTTTTGAAATTTTTGTACACACGATCGAACCAAGTTATAAACGCTGAAGCAAGGAAATGATAAATTAGTTTCATTAGAACTTCACATTTTTGTTATTAAAAAGTTTTATGCGAGAAAAGTTGCTTGTACCTGAAATTGGTGTCATTTATATTAAAAAACGAATACCTATTTATAACAACATGGAACGGTCCTGTATCGAAGACTAAATACGCAATTTTAATATCTATAATTTATAAACTAGAAAACTGTGTGGATATGATAAGCATAAAGGGAACAATTTTGCATTTCAGTAGGGATACTAAGATAAACAAACGCCCAATAAAGCCAAATTTCTAGGTAGCAAAAGCGTATTCCTAAATCAAAAAGAATAAAATGCTTTTTTCTGGGGTGTAGAATAACAAAATCTTGATCATCCAGCTTGATATTTTTTGGGGGTAAATGGCTGCCTACGCATCTGCCCAAACAGTTTCCCCGTACATGAGACAAAATGATCAGATTGCTTTGTACGTTGCAATCATGAGTTTTTGTCTTGTTTTATTACGCTATTTGTTGCATTGAAACCATAGCAAATTATTACTGTCATAGAGCATAGATCTGCTCAGATGCATAATGTTTTTTAATTTTGGCATTCATGCCGATCAGTTCTTTCAAGTGATTGCATGACTTTAAATTTAATTATTATCATGTGCAAAAAATAACTTAACTGTAAATAATTTGTGAACATGTACTATAAATCTGGTAACAACTGAATGCACTAGCAATACATTAATTATGCAAATGAACAATGTAAAGACTTTTTCAATGTTATCAGATTACTGAGGGACCCTATCTAAAAATCCAATATATATATGACTATATAAGTAATAGTTGTAGCACAGCTATCGTGCGTTAAGTGATTTGTGCGCACGATTGTGACGAGTTCAGACGAGTGCGTCAGCACGAGTTTGAACGAGTTAAACAACACAACCGTGCGTACAAATGACTTGACGCACGCCTGTCTGTGCTACAACTGACTTGTAATACAGCTAATTTAGCTAACCATGCGTTAAGTCAATTTGATGCACGGCTTTAACTATATAAGCTGTGTTACAAGTATATATTATATGGCAACCGTGGATTACTATATAAGAAACAATATGTATCGAATACCGTCATACAAATTGTGATGTCAGCATTGTTTGACGTAAGTGGATTCAAGCATCCACTTTCATTATAATAGATCATTAGGTTAAAGATATAAGTGACAATTTCAAGCTTGTCCAGTATATATGCTTACATGTCTTACACATGTTCATAAAACATGATAAAAACACGAAGATATAAAGTGGAACTTGCTCGCGTTCTAATTTATCTTTTACTAAAGAAATATTTTAGCATTATATCTAACATCTGTTGCATTTTTCAACACGTGTGCACATTCGTAAACCCACTCGTAAACATATTTCGTGTAGATAACATTGCTGAATAAATGAAGAGAGAGGATATTTTCAAATAACTAAACATGACGCAGTGAAGCTCGAGAGGGGTCCATGGATTCGCGCCCTTGAGTGTCAAAAATTATTTATCCAGGGTGCCCTCAGTTGAAAACGCCTCCAATTCGAATGTAATGTGCCATCTAGCTAAATTCGTTTGAGTAAGAGCGAAGCTATGGCAAAGGAAAACTAAAAAAAACTATCCATGGTGCAACGCATTTTTGTTCCAAAGCGAGCCATACAAGACAAAATCGTGTGTGTGCACTTGATGCGACATCTTTTGTTTCAACTGCCAAATATATGTATCTACACAGCCAGTGTATCTTAGTTACCCTGACTGTGCTGAATTGTTTCAAGAATTGCCTGTTGTCGAGCGTCAGTCTGGTATATGTATCATACGTACCCATATGTGATACTTCTCGTAATAGCAGCGGAAATAAAACAAGTTCATCAGCACGATGATTCACAAAGTCAATTAACGAATCCGCTGCGGATGTGTTCACTTGGAATATTAAGAGAAATGGACTTTTCCGATGAAGAAAAGTGGAATGTATTTAGAAACTGGTATTAAATCGCTATAAAATAAAATCGTACAGTTTAACAAGAAATCTTTCAAAAAGAGATTATTATTATGTTACTCAAGCTGACGTTTTTATGACCTGCTAATATTACTGATATATTTCATTACAAAGATCAACCTTGAGGAGTTAAACGAGTGCGATAACGCAAGTTTGAACGAGTAAAACGACGCAAACATAAGTATAAATCTTTGCATGTACGACTAACTATTTACAAATGATTTCTAATGTAGCTAATGGTAGCTAGATGTGCATTCAGACATTTTAGTACCCGGTTTTAACTACAAAAGTAATAATTGTAGTATGGGCAGCCGTGCAGACAAAGATTTACACACGGTTTGTGACGAGTTCAAACCAATGCGCGAGTTTGAACGAGTTACCATGAGTACAAATCTTCGAACGCAATGCTTTCTATGCTACAGATGACTTTTAATATAATCTGCCGTGCATTCAAAAGATTTGTACACTATATGATCTATGTTACAAATGTAGGCACATGGTATTTATGACACTGCTAAAAAATTCGTATTTTATTATTTGATAACCTGGAATATATAGTAACGGCCAATGTAGCGGTAATCATATCAAAATACCTGACGTATAAAGCAAGAAACCCTTAGACAAACTGATCCGCTCGTATACACTTTATTCATGTTATTGAAATCACGTCTTGTCTATTGAAATCTTATTTAAAATGTGAACGCATGACCAGCTCTCCGACACAAAGAAACATTTATTATATTTCATATGCGTGAAATAGAATTGGCATATTCTCCATTTCACACCAATTAAAATTATATTAGTTAGAATTTTTATGATCTAAAGGTTTTTAATTTAAAATGTCGTCCATGGCGTTTCTGGGAAAATACACTGGCAATTTTTATAAAACCATGACCGAAAATCACCCATAAGACAAGATTCAAAGGTAGTAAATTGTAGCACTGTGTCAGATATGTGCACGATTGACATTTTTGTGGTCTGAAACAATGTTTGCCTTATTTGTAACAGCTGTAGTTTTGCAAATTTATAGCCGGATTCACTGGTATCACGTTTATTTGTCCAGTTTAGCTGGCCGCGTAGCCAATTTTGGTCATAAATTATGGCGAATGAGAATGTCTAGATGTTCAGAAGCCCTTAATTCGGGGCGGCGCAACTAACTCAACACTTCTAATATACGGGTGATACCTAGATCAATGCTTTTTAATTTTTCTTTGTATGATAACAAACTACTCCAACTTTAGTGTGTCCCCCCACAACAACGGCACTAGTGAACGCAACTTATCGTAAATCAATAATTATTATTTTACATATCAATTTCAGAGATCAGTTTATCAAGTGGTACGTACATACAAATATGTCAAAATTTATGAAAGCAGTTGCATTATATTGAACGTGAAATCAAACACATTTTTTAGATAATAATAATCATAACCATTAGTGGTATAAATTCAAAAAACCGGTGGAGGAGCAGTGTATTCCATTCGACTGCTGTAAACTAGACTTATATTATACAACAACAGTTGTGGTAATTTGACATATGCGAAAGCCCAGCTTCTTGCTTTTGTATACCGGTGAGTTAATTGTAGTTTGCGTGCTGTGTGTGCAATGTATAACTACATGTCGGCAAAACCAAGGCAAAAATGTATCGTTTTGTGTTCAATTTTATGTTCATCTTTTATATGCATTCCATTTCGATAGGCGGATACGGAGATATAAGAGTTACACTCGTGTCAGATGAGTGTCTAGCTTCTCAGTACAGGTGGATAGTATTTCTGAACCGATAACAATGCAGTCCGTAACGTCCTTTTCACATGTTCATTCAGCTTATCCAACGAAAAAGCAGACACAGCTGTAGAAAGGACGCCTGTATATCGCTCATATGTGTTCTTTTTCGATAAATTTGATATGTAAGTCTGTGATTTATACACCGGGACAGATGAAAGGTTAGCTTCTTAGCAAAGGATGTTGCTTTTTGTGAAATGATAAACAGTCCATAACGTCCTCGTCACATGTTCATTCATGTTATTTAGCCGTTGAGACAGGCAAGGCTGCAGAACTGGCTCACTATGTATATGTGACGTGCTGCTAGCAATATTTAAATTTTTCTACGGATTAAAAAACTATATGAACATATATTTGGCAGAGATTTGGCTCTTCAATGTTTAGATCTGATTTTATCGTTTTGCATGCTCCATTTATTTGGCATGAGGTATTTATAATTTTTCATCCAGTGATACTGTGCCTTAGTACTTTGCATGGGTTGTCTTATTTTATATACATATTTAGTTGCTATAATATGTGTTAAAAGTATATCGGGTTGACTTGACACTTTGTATAGGTCTAAATTATCATAGGTTGTGTTAATCGACACTGCTGAAAATTTCTCGACATTGCTATCCATAAAGACGCATATATAACAGCTTCGGTAACTTAAAAAATTATACGTTTACTGATTTACCATTTTAATGAAGACTATGTAATCATTATCTTATAGGTTATGACACGTAGTACCGACAATATGAGACCCGTGAATAGTAGACTTATTATGGTAAGCCGACAGAAAGTACACATTTACCGATCATATGAGGCGCGTGCACAGTATCTAACCGGGTAGACGAGATATAATTGTGTACTAGCAACTGAAAGTTCGGACTGCTCCGGTGTAAGGGTTACTCTTAAACTCTGGGACGTCTTTGTCTTACGATTGGGTGACATTCCATCTAAACTCCAACTATGAAATGTTAGAACCAAGTGTATAGGAAGCGCGCTTAAAGTTGGCACTTGTTCAAAAAGTGTACATCATGTAACATTATAATTAGCTCATAGTATATAACTATAAGGCACACTTTCTGTTGAGACTGTCTCAAAACATTTCGAACGAATATAAAAAGTATTTTGTAACACAGAAATTGAATAAATTTGATTTTTGCTTAAGTGCCGACTTTACAGAAATGTGTCTACTTAAGTAACTCTAAATATAAGTTGTAGTACCAAAACTAGCGTTGATCCGACGGTAAAGTTAGTATCGCTCCAAACTTTATGCTTGAAACTGCCCTGCATTTTAGCCTATTTTGATCATTACATGTTTTTTCTACATTTTAGCTTCTTTTATTTTTATAATGCTATTCAGTATTAGTATAGATTAAAGAAGAAATAAAACAAGTAATATCAGACGTAGTTTATTAGCAAAGGTAAGTTGTACATCAATCCAAAGTTAACCGTTTGCGTCTCAGATACTGTTTTATTTCTTTCTTATCGGACGCAGCCCTTTAAGAAAATACACAGCTAGTTTCAGCTGAAGTATACAGTGTCAGAAGGTGTAATAATATATATTATCAAATAATTTGTTTCATAGTAAAAGTGACAAGTTATATATACTGAATATTGATACATACACTTCACGTATATATATATGTGTTTGTATTTAAATATGTGTAAATATATTTATTTTGTATATGCAAAAGCAAACACTGGCTAAGTATTAAAAAATTATACTCCTAATATTTTAACCAAAAAACGGACCATGATTATTAGAATAGAATCTAAATTATAATTTTTCGTTCCACGTTGTATGGTATATATTGGTAGCAAGTGTGTTCGCTGCTTTTTCGTACTTTCTTTCCGTAGTAGTGTCTTTTAGTTTCCCGCAAGCTGCATGCAGCACTATCGATCATCCGTTCCCGAGAGTCCTTTGAGAGACCGACCGCCGGAAAATTGCATTTTTATATGTAACTTTATAAAAATTTGGATTTATGTAACACAATTTAAACGGTACTTTTCATGTGACACCTAATAACAACTCATTGTTTAGTTGTTCAGGTGAATACACCATAGATTTCATTAAAAGGTGAGCTTAAGTCATTAGTCTGTTTTAGTGTATCGGAAATACGAAAAAAACGACTGCATTCATAAACCAAAAATGATCAAGTAAATTATCAAAGCACTCATCAAGTGAATTATCAAAGGAACCTGTTACACCAAACCCTTGGTCAACGTAAACTTGCAGTGTGAATTGCTGGTTTCTGTTGGAAAATTTGTAAAATTTGTTTTCAAATAAAAAATGTAAATAATTCATGTTGTCTAAAATGAAATCTCTTCTTGCACACAGTCACAACTATATGGTGCAAGTAGATTCGCCACAAAAGAGTCTCTTAAAATCAGAGTCAGAATTTATTTAACATCAGCATTACGTGTATACCTAACTATACCATACTTATATGTAGTCGATCATTATGATTTGAAGTACGAATACTGTATCACGTGTATCCAATACAGAAGGTTAGCAAAGGGAATGAGCTCTACCTTTATATGTAACATGAAAACAATCGATTAACATTGCGTTAGTAAAACGTATGGAGAGTCTATAAACAAACCGCTTATTAATTCGAAACCATAATCAATCGTAGCGTGTGATTATCAGCTTCGGATTGCATATCCACTTAAAATATCTATTATATGTCACACATATATTGTACTGTATCATTTGTTATTTGTGTGGTCTGCTATACATACACATTTCAATTGTGACAGTTCATACTTTTGTCATGTACAAATATCAAAATAATTTTTTATGGCGTTTGATTCAGCGGTTTTATCTTTTGTCTGAATTTTTAGATTCTTTGGTATAAAAATGCAGTTGCAGTTGATTAGTTTTTAGCACATTATAGTATGAAATATACCGCATAATTTACGAATCTTAACATATATTTGCATCAAATGCAACGCATGGATTATATAAATTTGTATATATTATATGAAACGTTACATACATATATATATATATAAATGTTTGTATTTGAATATACAGGTATCAGAAATTATAAGTATTGTATTAATTATTATATTTATTTGTATGAAATTAAATGTATTAATTTCCATTATATCTAATATATGAATTTTTATACGTATTTGCATGAAACAAAATACATATGCATGAATGTTAATGCATAATTGGATTTTTGTACTAAAATTCAATTTTATGATATGTTTGATTTATACCACTTTCACTTTTTATGTTGGCTTCAAACCAAATTACGTGCTACGAAAACATAAATTTATTATCTGAAATTTCGTACAACTTATGTGCAAATAATCATACATTTTTTGTATGAAATTTCATACAAATGACGTGTAAGTTATCAAACATATACAAAAATATGCGCAACAAATTATTCAGTTTTATATGTAAATTATACAGAAGGGTGGATAAATCATATATATTCTGTGTTAATATTCGTACAATTCATGTGCAATATTTCATACATTTGTGGTGCTCAATTTGTTACAATGTGTTTTTGTATGTTAATTGCTGTTCAGCTCAATGTGCTTACATAGACATAGATTAATGCATAAATTGATACGCAATTGATGCAGGATTTGTTCACCATAAAAGTGTCCGTATTTGCGTTTATTTATTTATAGCAAATTAATTTTACACAATAGTTGTATAAGATAACAAATATACTGATAGTAAATGAGTATATATAAAATTTCCAACTACATCATAGACTGTCAATATCTAAAAAGAACAAGCCATATTGTTTGAAACTATGACTGTGTTAATAGTATCTTTTGAGATTCAAATTTATTTTTTCTCATGTACGCAAACGTCACTGTGGGATCGCTGTCGTCGCGTGTTAATTAAACCTATGAACTTTTGCTTGGCGAATTCGTATTTCTTTCTGTTGTTCCGGTTGTTGCGTGTTCTTCCGTATAAAATATGGGTCTTCTAGAAACGCAGGCTTACATCGGTCAATGGACACTTTCTTTGTTACGCGACCCGCGTTGATTGTGCTTGTTTTATCGTGGTTTGCGATGACTTTGCATAGAATGAAATACCACTGCTGCAGTGCAATATGGATCTCGTTGTAAATCCATACGTATTCTGACGACATTAGATTATTTGGAATGAGGTCGTTGAATGTCTCGGACAGAACGTAAGAATTCGCTTGTTCATTGAAGAAGGTGCGCATATATTGTATATTTACAGCGTTGACTTTCGCATTCGTTGGTACGAAAAACTAATTAGGCAACTCGACTAAGGTGCCGTATCCTAAATTTTCTAAGCTTCAACCATCTTTGTAGGCTGATAGTACTCCATGCATGGCCAGCAGAAGCACATGATACCAAGACTGGTCTTTGCCATGAGCTGTGGGGGCAGCCTTGACGATACGTTGCAATCGTTCGATTTTGCCGTTACACGCTAAACGGAATCCCGTTGTACGTTTGCGCTTGGTGCCCAGTTGTTGCATCAAGTGACTCCAAATCAACGATTCGAAATTTGATCCCGGTCGGATGTGGGCATCCGAGGAGTACCAAAGCGTGCTTCTTATCCGTGTAGGAAAGCGGTTGCGCCGGATGAAGTCGTTATATCCACCACGCGAATCCAAATGGTGAAACGATCTATGACCGTGATGAGGTATCGATAACAGTTTGATGGCGGCAAAGGGCCTACGAAGTCGATGTGCACCATATTCAATCGTGACGTTGCTGGTATTGATCCGACTGCCGATTTCGTGTGTTGAGCGATTTTTGATGTTGGGCATTATTCGCCAAGCTTTACTCATGTTGTTACACCGCGCTTGATTCCCGACCAGATGAATCATTATGTCATCAGGAGTTCCTAGTCTCTGACGCCGGAATGCGACAGACCGTGGCCATTTTTGAACAGTTTAGGTCGTATTAATTTTGGAGCGTAGGAACGCAGTTGCACTCGGGAGCTGTCACACACGAATGCTGGATCGCAACAAGGCAGTTTGTGAAGCAGAAGCATTGTTTGTGAAAAGAATTTGTGTAGGGATGTATCGTAAGCTTGCGCTTTGGTGATATCACGATCAAATGCTACAATTATTGCGCCTGTTATTCCTGATAGAGCGTCGATAACTATTTGTTGTCTTGATCAGAGATGTGTTCGATGCGACAAATGAACTCCGAAATGTACGATAGTCATCGACTTTTTTGCGGTGTAGGAGTTTTCATGCTGAGCGAATCAGTCACACGTTTGTGATCAGTTTTGATGACTAAATCAACACCGGTGAGCCACCGAATGTGTTTAACCGCTGGGAAAATTATCAATAGTTACCAGTCGAATGCAGATTCGCTAAATTCTGCATCGGAGAACTTTCAAGACAGAAATGTTAGCTGTTGTGTTGTACCGTGTTTGACTTGATTGAGCACAGCTCCAGCTGCTTGTGTTGAAGCATCGACTGTGAGTTCGAGCTTGCCAAAATTATCTGAAAACGCTAACATTACGTTTAGTTTTAGAGCCGCTTTCAATTCATCAAACGCCCGTTTCGAAACGTTATCGTATTAAACCGTCGTGTTCGATTTTTTTGTCTTGCGGGTCAGCGAGGAGAGTGGTGCCGCTACAGCTGAAAAATTGGGAGTAAATTGGAGGTAGAAACCGGATGTACCGAGAAATCGTCTAAGTTCTTTACCTTTTGTTGGTAAAACTTCTTTTGCTGAAATTTTGTTCGCTAATGGCTTCAGACTTGCTTTGGGGATGTTGACACCGACAAAGTTAACAGACGGCTTAACAAATTCGCACTTTGTAGGCTTCGTGTAGGGGTTGAATCGTTGAAATTTTTCCAGCACCGTTTGCAGATGACGAAAATGTTCCTGCTCTGTTCTGCTCAGCACAATGACATCATTGATTTAGGCTTTCGCGAACAGTAGATCTTGCAGCGCAATTTCTAACAAACGTTGAAACCCCTATGATGCATTTTGTAGAGCAAATATCATTAGACGGACGATAAACAGGCAGCACGGAGTTGTGATGGCAGTTTTAAACTGATGGCCACCGGGATCTGGTTAAGCGCAGAGACTAAATCGGGTTTCAAAAATACGTCGCACCCAAAGAAATCGTTCGTGATACCTGAGAGGTTGGGGATGAGATAAAGATCAGGAATTGTGTGGTTGGTGAGCTATCGGTATTCGCTACATGGCCTCCATTTGGTGACGGATCAGATTTGGGAATCATGTGACGAGGAGCATCCCGCAGTGATCTGCCCTGATACACGGTACCCTGCATCTCCAACTGCTTGAATGTCTCTTTCACGATACGTAGCTCACCGCTAAATAACCTTTGTGGTCGTTGGAAATACCGTTACCCTGTTGTGAAGATGTGATGTTGTACCTTGTGTGCAACGTTGTCGCTTGAATCGATTGGTTTGAAAACAGATTGAAAATTTTTACGTACAAAGTTCGTAAACGTTCGTTGTCAGATTGGATAACTGATTTCGACCGCTGTCCCGAAACCATTGCTGTTCTTCGTTGTGAATATCACTGATCATTACCTGATGATGCAAAGCGTTCATTGTCAGTGTTTATTCGAATCAAACGGTTGCTAAGGCAAATGATTACCGAAGCATTTTTGTTAAGAAAGTCATGTTCCAGGATCAACATTGCGACATCTGCGATATAGAATGTCCACTCAAAAGTTGGGCGCATTCCATTTAGGTCAAAGTAATAACGTCCGGGTGCTGTTGATATTGAGCTGAGAACGGTTGGCAGTAACAAAACGAGGAGACACTGTTCTAGTTTTGATTGCACCGTTGCCATACAACAGTGGAAGAAAGCTGCAGACCGAACCGCTATCGAACAGCAGTCGCTCAAGCCCAGATGTTGCGATGAAGATTAAGCTTTCTTCGTCGGGCGCCGCGTTGAAGAGCCTGATTTTGCTGCTGCTTCTGCAACTCGTGCGATTGGTGTGCGGTAAGGTGAACAAGAAATGTAGTCAATACCGGCTTTTTGAAAAAACTAACCGACTAGTTTATCTGAAAGGCTGTCTTTTGTAGAAGAATTTGCTACCAGGAATCGTGACCTATAATGGATAAGTTTTACCTGATGCATAAATTTATGTAGAACATGCAGCATACTACCGTCACCGCCAATCACTGTAATCAGATCAGCTTATTTCGGTGGGTATTTGCTGAATATTTTGTCAATGGATTTTGCAATCTTTAGCGATTCTTGTGGTTGGCTACAGAGTACAGCAATTTTTGCATTTTAAAACTTTGCTTTTCCATAAAAAATATATTATGTGTTTAAAAATAGTACAATAAAGCCAGAAGCAATTATATCGCTTTTAAAATGTCCTCCCAGTATAATCCGTGACAGACCGATAAAAGAGCTGAAAACCAGTGCTGTCAGATGAACTCTGACGAAGTACGGGGCAGTCAATTTCAAAACCTTAATCGGTTATTATAATTTTTGTATCAACGATTGAACCGATTTGGTCGCCGTTGTTCATCAACCGAGAACTATGCCATCATGGCTTTCAATTCGGAGATCTGCTGCTCGAGCTTCGCCACCCGTAACGCTTCGGTCGGCTTCATCGTGACTTTTTGAATATTCGAATCTGTTGCCATCGGCTATACCAGTTTCTCTGCGATTTTTGCTTGTTTCTCGATTGAGACGAGGATAAGCGATACCAGAAACATTCGAATATATTCGGATAAGATTTCTTTGATTCGCAATGGAACTAAATTGGAACTATTTGATGCCAACTGTTGCAAATATCTCAGCAGTCAATGGTTTTCGATCACGGAGATTATACAGTTCGAAGAATTTAGGTAGTGTACGGTTTTCGCTTTCGCTTAGATGTGTGACAATGGTTGGTTTGATTGCGTCGTAGCTGTCAGTTGCCTCGGTTCCGCTGTCGGTGTTGATGCGTATCGGTACAGCTCGAAGTAGGCTGCGGTTATTAACATCGAACAGAGTCTGGTCCAACAGCTGCTGGGTCAGGTCGAACCATCTGCATATGCGATTTATTAGCAAAAATACTGAATAAAAGAGTAAAATTTTTGCAAAATTAAATTACTAAAAGCCACATCGGTTTGTAAACTCACGGCACAACAGGAGCCCGCTCATAATTTTGTCGTGGGAGTTGTCTGATGCATATCTGGATTGTTTCATGCCTTAATTTACTTTATGAAGTTACTGGTCTTTCAAACATCTTAGGTTGAGTGGCATAGCCGCGTTCCGAAATTTGATGGTAAGTTTCTAACAAGATGTAATTCTTTGATAACGAATATTTTTAATCCGGCCTGAGGGTTCGGACCTCCGGAGCTCCTCCTGGTGGGTTGCCACTGGGTAACAAATCATCTTCGACGTTTTTCTGCTAATCTTTACGCAATTTATTGGTTCCACGGCTATCATATTCTCTTTTTATACGATTATTAATTTAGGACTTTGTAAAAGCTGGATTTTATGTTATCGACATTTAAAGTTTTAAAGATGTTTTTATCCCAGCTGTTCCAGGTGTATCAACCATCAATATGCGGTTGATAATATAATTACGACATTTCTTGCTTTATAATAGTATTTACATATTGCTTTGTGTTGTGAACAGCACAACAGCAGCAATCGATCAAAAATTTTATGTTATATTTTGCGTGAGTGACAACAAAGTTTTTATTACGCGCTTTTTGATGGCACTTTAGAGAATTATTGTCATACAAAATTATTAAATATATAATAAATTGATGATTCTGATATTAATATATAGCAGAATTTAATTAAAATACTACGTTTTGCTGACTTGCTTATTAATGATACCGAGTATCAGTGAGTGTACCCTTTTAAATAAGTTGACATCGCACTGGTTCTAGTTACATTTGTCCAGCTAGAGCTGTTCGGACGTTGTAACTTAAATATTTTATTTCGCCGAAGGGAGGTAGGTCCTAAAAATTATTTATAGAGGTTATTCATGATGGTGCTTTGTTGCGACAACTCGTGACAAACAACTGGAATTTGTTCGACTGCCACTTTAAATCATTTACCATCGTGTATAGCTATGAGTCTACAGATTGTAGGGAAAACCTAAAGGTTTTTAATCACATCATTAGTATATATATATATGGAATATGATGTCCGCCTAGAATACTAGGGCCATTTTTGTAGCTCCAATTTCTTCGCTCACGCTTGGTGAAAAATTATCGAGCATCCCGAAATTTTATATAATTTACGGTTCTTACAACCTGACTATTGGAACCGTTTTTCAAATGTTTTTTTAATCCCAAAAATCTTTTGAGTCATTTAGGTACCTGAAAATTTCCTATTTTTTGCGAGAAACGAATGATATTGTAGGCCATTCCGCTATAGTGACGACTTGATATGACCAAGATCTGTTCATGTATTGACCAGATTTCAGCATTTATGTGAATTAGAATTTTGGCTATTAAAATGAGCATTAATTATTTCTGAACTTGCAACTCCTCAGCTGGTCCACACGTTTGAATGGTAATAAAATTATAGATTCATCGAATGGAACTCTTTCAAATTATTTGTCACCGATAAAATTGTAAAATATGTCAGTATAAAAATTGTTAAAATTGAAAATATTTTAAAAGAACTCAAAAATATACCAATGATAAAATTTAAAGGTCGTGACGATCAGAAATATATAAAATTTCAACCCGTTATAAAATTTTTGCAAAATTCTAACATTATGAGTACGCCAAGCTAAAATGGAAAAACCTGAATATCATTGAATCAAGTATATTGGTTTAGAGCTGTTTGCTATCAAACTTTAGTGGAGTTGGTGACATTAACTTTTTTAAAAAGGCGATGTAATTAATAACTTTTAAAATAACACTTTACAAAATGAGTTATAACCCATGATTCTAACTTTTACGCATCTTAACGTCTAATTGCCAGGCTACTCGATCAATATTACATGCAGTCCTAAAATGAAATTATAACTTGTAAAGAGACAACTCAAATATAGCAGCCAGTCGATTGGTTTTTGGAGCAAGTGGACTACAAATAAGCGGGTCGAATTGATGTATTAGTAACATGCTACGTTCACAGAGCTAAAACACTTCAGCGTTAACTGGCATAGACACATTTTAGTCAAAAAGGATTCAGATCTTCCGACAGTCAACAAGCTATAATTTATAATTGTTCAAGGTATAAAATCCAAACCATTAATATATATAATATAAAAGCTTTACTATCCTACATATATGAATACCTGTTTCGAATTGAATCTACTTGTAATTTGATACCTACCTCCAACTAAACAGCACCGGATGAACTGGAAGGACAGTAGATGCTGTTTTGTGTTTCGGTTGTTTGCATTAACATCGATCTCCCTGATAACATAAAAACTTCGAAACATCACATATATCAAAATGTTTTTACTTAGCGTCAAGGACGGATCTAGGGGATCGAGTAGGTACTTATCCACCCCGGTGAGGGTGGATAAATTTTCGAATTTTTTTTGACACTCAAAATTTTTCTAAAAATTTTTTGGCAATTTCCCGCACGTTACACAAATTTTCTCCGGATGCTTGCCAATTTTCTACCAATTTTTGCCCACTGCGCCAAATTTTCGGCAAAACTGTCTGCGCGGCTTCGGCGTGGATGCGCGGGTGCGGCGCCTAGGTGGGAGGGTGTTGGGGCGGTGCGGCGCCACAGGAGTGGGGCGCGGCGTCTTGGGGAAGTCGTGCGGTAATAAGGCTTCCACTACCGTGAAATCCTTGGTGCGCCGCTGCCTAGCGCCAGGGGTGCTGCCAGGAAACTTCAGCTGGGAAAACAAAGGATCTGTTCGACGGTTTTATAGTGGGAAAAATGTTTCTTTTTGCAGTTGTTCATTGGAGGGCACCTGCGGAAACCGTAGCACGCCTGTTCCGATGTCCGTGGTTAGCGATTTAGATTTTTATTGCAATTTGCTAGATTAATTTATCAGTTATCAGCAAATGTTTACAGCAACAAAACAGCACCACTAAAGTTAGTTGTGCATGATATCACAGAATACAACTAGTATAGTTATTAAAATTTAATTTACCAGCATTTAATTTTTAGTACAAAACTACATTTTGGAAATTTTTAGAAAAATGTTTGACTTAATATTAAGCATTTACGATGTTAACCAGCATTTCTGCATAACTATGCTTTTGAATTGTTATAGAAAAAGCTACATTAATTTATTTTATCAATATACTCACATTCTATGCATTGACAAAGCTTTTTCGTTCCTAGAACTATTGCTTATGCTAAATAAAAAATTGGCCAAAAATTGTGATAGGTATATTATAGGGACCCTATCAATACAGTGTCCCTATCATATGTTATATCCCAATCCTGGTGCATTTTTAACGAAGTTTTATGGAATTATTTGAAAACCGAAGGTTACTTTGTTTTGTAGATATACCTTTGATGAAGTAAAGATTGGGCAGTATCGGAAACAGCGGACGTTGGTCATTTATTTATATTATTTCGTCTCATGCGGCATAAGATTTACTGCACGAACAGAGCGCATTAAATTTTGGAAAATTTTGAGAACACGATTTTAACTAAGTAGAGATCTATTTGTGAAGCCGCGTTATATTCCACAAACGCAACCACTGGTAAATACAATAGGCACGTGCATGTCGACATTATTTCGTTTCCCTTTATATTTCGACCATTTTTGTTTCATGTTCTAGACAATAAAATAGAAGTATTATTTATTTTATAACACTGAATAAAATTTTTCTGGTAGCTATATGAATCACCTTCGAAGTGCTCGCGATGTAGCTAGGCGGTTTCTATTATGCCAGTAAGTGGTCTGTAAGTTGTGTGTTTAGAAGTAAAGGTGGATATTCGAAGGAGTCCGTGGGCAGTATCCAGGCGTCGCCTCGGACGGCGTCGGTGGTTGCATCACCGAGTGTTAAGGTTCGGAGACTCGGATGGTGAGTGCGTCGGGGTGTAGGGTGTGCGTAGCGTGTGCGCCGGGATCCTTCCACCGCGAAATCCTGTAACCACGACTGCCTAAAAGTTTACGGGATAATCATTATAGGTTGCAAAAAGCCACGGTTTTTAATTTCTTGCTCGATTCCGTTCTTCAGGAACAGAATCCGCCTTGACCAGGTTCTTTCTTCCGATAACAACCTAGGATCCAAACAATAAACGTTGCTAGGTAATCTATGTAGCTAGATTTTTCTAGTGTGCTGTAAAGTGGGCTATTATTAGCTGCGTGTCTAAAAATAAAAACGGACCCAGGAGCATGCGTGGGTCGAAATCAGGCGACGTCGTGGAGGGGACGCCGTGCCTCGAGGGGGTGGGGCGGGGGTGTGGCGCCTCGGCAGAGGGAAGTGCACCGCCACAGGTGCGCTGCGCGTCGGCGGGAAAGGGGTGCGCCGACTGGAGGGGGATCCGTGGGCGGAATTCAGGCGGCGTCGTGGAGGGGACACGGTGCCTCGGGTGGGGGAGCATGTGGCGGCTCGAGGAGAAGGTGAGACGCCGGGGGGGTAGAGAGGGTGCCGTACCTCGCAGGGAGGAAGTGGGGGTGCGCCGGCTTGGGTGAAAGTGGGACATATGCTGGTGGAGGAGTTGCGGAGTGGGTACCCCTGGATCCTTTCACATCGAAACCCTGGATCCGCCAATTCCTAGAAACTTACTAAATATTTAATATAGGTGGCAAAGAGCCACGTTTTTAAGTTCTTGATCAATTCGGCTCTTCGTGAACAGTATCCGGGTAGACTGGGTTAGGATCTTCCGATAAATTGCTAGGATCCGCTCCCATATACCAAAGAATAAAAGTTTGTGACTTGCTATGTAGCTAGGTTTTTTCTAGTGTGCTGTAAAGTGATGCGTGAGTAAACGTTAGGTGAACCTCCCAACCATGCTATCCTGTCATTACCGATATCGAATCGCAAATCCTTGTTACGGAAAACAGGCATAATTTCATTCGGTTTTTCGCTAACCGAAAATTGACAAAATCAAATTCAAGTGCCACAAATTGGACCTTGTGTTCGAACAGAATTTTGGCGATTTCAGTTTGCAGAAATTCTGTTACCTTATGTATTATCATTTAAATTTGGATTAGACAGTGTTCGCGAACAAATTTAATGCAAAAGTGAAGTCACAAACAGATCGACAAATTTTCGTTCTCAAACATTTGAGTAACTTCACTTCAATTTTCGCGAACACAAAATGGTTAGATTTCAATCGCGAGTGCTATGTTCGCGAACAGTTTTACGCCGAATTTCAATTGACCAAAAAGCGTTCCATAACAAATTTTATCCAAAAATACAAAACATGATGGTTGCCGGGGTCATTTTAAGTTTACTCTCGCATGAACATTAGTTGCGTATCTAGAATTGGGCGGACGCAGGAGGATCCGTGGGCGGAATTCAGGCGGCGTCGTGGAGGGGACACGGTGCCTCGTGGGGGAGGGCGGAGGTGGGGCGTCTCGACAGAGGGAGGTGCGGCGCCAGGAGGTGTGCGGCGCGTCGGGAGCAACGGCTGGGGATTGGGGGAGGGTGCGGCGCCTCGGGGTGGGGAGGGTGCCGCGCCTTGGGGGTGTTTGTGGGAAGGGTGCGGCTTATCCGGGAAGGTGGCGGCGACTTTAGGTCCCTCGACTTGGTTCGACTAGACTGGGTTCGGCTTTTCCGATACTGCGCCAGTAAACACAAAAATACACCCAGCCGTAATCCTGTTTTGCAAAAAGCGATTGGGGACCGCAATCCGTTGTTACGAAACAAACGGGGGTTTTGCCATCGATTTTTCGCGAACGATATTCACTGAAATTTCGATTTCGTGTTGCAAAATTCTATTTTGTAGTCGAACTAAATACTCATGTGTTTAAGTACGTAGCCGAATGGTTCAATAACTCTTCGAAAATGTATCTTTGCACTAGTCTTGAAATATATCGACCTAGTCAGTTTCACTTTATAAAACACATTTGCTTGCTCGTAAAGATGTTAGCGGATATGTTCGCAAACCTCTGCTATACTTTTGCACAAATTAGTTCGCGAACAACTACATTCGTTATTGCGAAAGCAAACACAATTTTTAACAAAACAGATTTTTTGCAAAAACAGAATTGGATATAAAATGCCTACGTTTAAGATCAGAATTTTCAAATAGTGTGCTCGTTAACATTAGGGCAAACTATGTTGATAAAGTATATTAATAGGAATGTGATAAGTAATTACATCCTGGTAACTAAGGCACAACGTAGTGTTCGGGAACAACAAAACACGCTCTTCTGTTCTCGAAAAGTTACGTTTAATATTCTGATTAAATCAAATTAAATCTCGCATAATTCAGCCATATTCGCGAACAACAAAACATGGTCGTCTGTTCGCGAACAGTGACGTGTTGCATTATTCTAATTAAATTGGATTAAATATCGCACTCGCATAACTTATTCATGTTCGCGAACAACAATCCATACGCGCTGCGGTACCTAGTCGGCATGTTTGTTCGCTAACAAAATTTGAGGTCGGATGCTATACTGTTTCCGAATGAGAAGCCTCAAATTAAAATTCTGTAAAAGTATGTTCAACAACAACGTAAAAATTTCATTAAAATGTTCGGTAACATTATTTATGCCCTTTTAAACTCGTGACGCATATGTTTTTAAACCGTTTGAAGATGGATATAAGATCGCCAGAAAATGTTGGATTACCGATTTTTTTGGGAATGACAAAAGAGGATTATTGCTGGGCGCATACAAAGTTTAGTCTCGCATAACAAGCAGGTTCACTTGTCAAGCTCCAGGCAATACAAGTTTGCGACTCCCTATTTAGTTAAGTTTTCCGGCTGTACTTTAAAGTGGGCTATAATTAGTTGTGTGGCTAGAGAAGCAAGGTCGAACACAGGGGATCCGTGGCTCGCATCCACACGGCGCCTCTGGGGGGATGGGGTGCGACGCCTCGAAGAGAGAGAGGTCGCTGCGCGTTGTGGGACAAAATGCAGCGCCCCGGGGCGGGGGGTGCGGGTTCGCTTTACCGGGAAATCACGGTTCCACCACTGCCTAGAAGCCGCACAATCAAACCGTCAAATAAACTGTATAGTTGCTTTTAGAGCTTTTAGGAGCCGAGCCGATGTAATCTTTGCTGTTCTTACTTGCTGATAGACTATCGTGCTATTGGGCGGAATTTTTTCGAAAATTTTAGGTATCAAGGGGAACCAATGCGAACTTAAAAACGAAAACAATGACATTTTCTGAGTCATCGCGTCGAGCTGAGTCGTATGGTACTAAAATTTCCGGTGTGTGTTCAAAACTGACCAAATTCTGGCTCGGAGATTCTTGGAAAGGCCCTAACATCAAGTGTAATAATTAGTGTTTGTTGTGTTAGAAAAGAGCTTTGAAGAACCGAACCCGGAGTCCGATACCCTGGTCCCCACTTTTTCAAACATATCCTAAGCTCTGGCTCGGCTTTTCATACATCATGGCAGGCTCGTCTCGGCTCTTGAGCTGAGCCGAGTTTATAGCCCAAATTCTCAGTTGTATTGAAGTTTCATCGTTATTTTTTTTACACAAATTTCCTACTGCCTCTAAAATGTATAGTGAACATGTAAAAGAAATAATACAAGGTAACAGTGCTACGATGTAACATGTAAAATGCATATGTTTGTTCATGTGAAATTTGGGACAAGTTTTGAACAATATTAGTTAATGTATTATACTACGCGTTTCGAAATACGTTTTAATGCAAATGCTGCAGCCACACAAGGTTATTTTCAAAACTCTAACCGTTATAATAGCTACAAAAACATAATGCATGCCAAAGTATTGAGGAACGCACTCAAATATACATATTACGTGGTAGTTTCCAAACCTTAACAAAACAAGTTGATTTAAATAAATATATATTTTAATACTAACGATGGTACTTGATTAAGTGACTACATGATATGATACAGACACGCTGACAGTATCGAAAAACCTTTAGCGCAAATGTATTAATTTGAAGTGGCGAAATGATAATGCCGGTATTTAATAAATTCTATACGTTTACCCAAAATGCAAAATTTCCTTTTAAATGCAAAATTTCATAAATTAAAATAAGTTTAGAAATAAAAATATTAAGCAGAAAAATAAATTTTGTCTACAATATTTATAACCACTGTATGCAAAGTTTCTTAAAAATCATAGAATAGTGTTTTGAGATTTCATTATGCAACGTAGTTATCTGTTCATGGGTCATCATAATGGCCCTGCGTACGCTAAATGTAATTTTTTAATGATTGCCATGTTTAAAATATTTTCACCCCTAAACTTCCAATTAATGCGTAACTACCGTCACTTTATGCACATATGGATACGCTACTACATTAAACGACCCTAAATGCCTCTAACATCTTGGCTGTGTTATATGTTTATGACATTAAGACATAGTCGTATATTTTTGTGGTTATTATAACGGTTAGTTTTGAAAACACCTTGTGTGGCTGAAGTACTTGCATTAAAACGTATTTCGAAACACATAGCATAATACATTAACTATTATTGTTAAAACCTTGTTCCCAAATTTTACATGAAATAAACATATGCATTTTACATGTTGTACATGAGTAAACTTAACTTGCGCCGCCTACCATCCTATTTTGAAATTAGCCATTGGCAATCGCTTTTTCGGTGCGCAGGCAATACATAAAATTCTCTGAGAATAGAAATAATGGCTTTTGGTCAACCTTTCTAAAACGTTAATGAACAACAAATTGCCCGTTTATTGATTACTTCAAAAATGTTAGTGAAAATCTTACTAGCCGTTTGGAGTTTCAACTTCTGAATTTGTGATTTTGTTAGTGAACGGAAACGCGCTACTGTTGAGTTTCATAATTTGGTTCGCGAACAAGATATTGCAATACATATTGATATAGGCAACACGTTCGCTCACACCATATGCATTATAACAAAAGTGTAAATTTTGTCAATGTCTGTTTTGACTGAACTGGGATACCATTATATTAACATGGAACGCTCATATATAATGTTCGCGAACTGGCTTATTTTAATACATATACTGAGTAAACAGCAATATAAAAACAGTGAGCGTTCAAATATAATATTCGCGAACTTTCGAAGACAAAAATGGTGGTTTAGCAAAAGTTATAGCAAAAGTGGAAAATATGTTTATCGCCTGTTATACGCATGCAGTAAATAGTCCACGAACAATGTAGTAAATAGTACGCAGACAGCAATAGTCTGAAGGCTGGTGCCCCGAAGCCACCATATTTTGTAAAACACGATTGGTGCGTTTTGTTGAAACAAACTGCCGTCTTGTAATAGAGTTTTAGCTAACAAATTCTGGTCAAATTTACAACCCGTTTACCGAAATGCAATCCAGTACTGAAGCTAAAAATTTATCTTAATAAATTCGTGCCATAATGGTTCAGTGACGCTTTAATGCTGGTAATATTGTTCTCGAAATGTATTGGCCGAGCCAGCTTCATGTTCCAAAACTAAATTTAGACGGTAAAGCATAATTTGAAAACGCGCGCGGGAATCAATTTAAAACAGTTATTTGAATGTGTTCCCGAACAGCTATATTCGTCATCGCAAACAATCATTTCAAATGCTTTCACGATTCGATGTGTTCGCGAACAGCTTGGTCTGATCGCACACAAAATTTACGTAATTGTATGCCTCATACAACTGTTCGCGAACCCATCAGACCGTTAGGAATATCAGGAATTGTGTTAGCATAACGAAAAATTTCAAAATGCAATCAGCCTATTTAGCGTTTCGGAACGAATATGAACGTGTAACAAGTGCATTGTGTTAGCTAAGGTAACTTAAACGCTTTTGTAATTAGATACTAACCGTTGGCAGAACGGAAAAGATTGGAAATAGCGTTAGGCTATTGTAACTATTCGTTTGTTCTCTAACAACATTTTGTACATGAAGTCAAAAGAGTATGGTAGGCGGCGCAGCTTAAGTTTACTCATGCATTACATCGTAGCATTGTTACCTTGTATTTATTATATGCTGGTATCAGTGTAATTTATTATATAAGTCTATTAGCTAAAGAACTGTAAAGAATTTATTATATGAGTATGTATAGATTCAACACGACAATTCTGTATCAAAAAATTTCGAAATCCGCATATTGTATACTCAAGCATGCACTCAATTTTAAGCATAATTTTTGATTACATAGCAATGCTAAATTTACCTCTTTTGGGATTATTGCTCAAAGTAAATACCATGATGCATACTAATTACATACCGCCCTATTTACTAAGTAAAATATCTCACGCACTGCAAAAAAAGAACGCTGTAATACGATATGTTAAGAATTTTGCGTTATAACGCTAAATAAGAACATTAACATTTTCAGTGCGCTACATAACGGGCTGTTAAACTAACATATGTCCTGAAATGCTATGAAATAAAAGATTAGAAATATTAAAGACCATTAAATTCCACGAGCACTAGTTAATTTTACTTCAAAACTAGTATTAGTTGTCTATATTACCCATAATATATATTACAAAAATCACCGAATACTCAATTTTCAAATAATTTTGGCAAATGGCGCATGGACCAAGACAAAGCAAGTAACAACGAATTTTTGCAGTTGGCATGCAAAACGTAACTAAGCAAATTTTAAATTATAAAATTTGTCAAAATTGAGTTTTTTCAATTCAAAGCGCTAAATTATAAATAAATTTCCATACAAACGCTAGAACTCATTTCAATATTTTTTCGCTTAATTTATCAAATTTTTTAGCTGCACGATAAAATTTACAAAAACTCACTGTCAATTATTTGTACCAACTATTGATTTAAAGAGTTACGTAAAAACGTCTACCAAAAGGTTTAAACGGCGGACGGCTCAGACATTTTCGACTATTCACACCTAGGAATCTAAAATTCTATATTTTATTTAATTGGATTTTTTTCCATGGATTTATGTCATGAAATAATGCACTAAATCATATATTATCATTTATCGTGAAATGTTACGGACAAAATATCACATGAAATATATTTCGAGTTCATACATCGTATATTTTTGTTTTTGTATCCATCAGTTTGTAAACGAGCACTGCTGCCGCCATTACGAAATTTAACCATGTAGCTTTATAAATGCGACTAGTTTTTACTACAGAACAGTCGAATAAAGTAATATGTCATACAGTCGAATAAAGTAATCAAGTATTAAAGTTGAATAAATCTTACAATTCTTAGGATATAAATTTATGCAATTGATAGTGTTGAAGAATAAAATTCTGTATCTTTGGGGAAGAAAACGCCTTTCCCATGTGGAAATAAACGCTCGCAGTAATTTTATTATCCGCGTGGAGAAAATTTATCAAGGCACTATAGAAAAATGGCACGGATATTATTATACTGAATTCACATGGGATGACGATACAATCAAAGTTCCTAGCATACAAAACCTCCTGTAGTATTTATTATTTCCGCCCAAATTATTATTAGTAGCTCACAAATGAGGCTGAAACGGAGCATGGTTGCATTTTTAAGCTATCGTTTTATTTAAGCACGTGCAACAGGCAGTGTTTAATGCATATATCACCCTAAAACCTCTTGAACCCTGAACCCAATGAAAATCCTATAACCTAGTCGACAACACGCCCATCGAAAACAGCTGACAACGCATCAAGTATTTGTGCTGATCTCTAGATAGCCAAACATCGTATTCAGTCTACCAGAAATCCTTATGCCGACAATTCTTAATGGCCATGTACCAAACTACTGAAGGCTGACTATTTTCTAGAAATCACGTTCATTGACCCTAAACCCAATAAAAACTTCTGAAAAGGCATAAGATTCTAGTGCTGGAATCTAGATAAACAAACTATCGTATTCAACCTACCAGAAAACCCATACAGACAATTCTTAATGACCTGTATGCATTACGTAACCAAACAACTGAAGACAGACTATGTTGTGGCAATCGTGTTCACTGACCCTAAATCTGTCGAAAACGCATAAAATTGCACGCGCGATCCTAGATAGTTACATTATTCTATACAATCTTCAGAAGTGCCTATATATAGTTCATTCTTGACGCCCTGCATACATAGCTAAAAACTGAAAACTCACCACATCTTGGAAATCGGGTTCGTCGACCATAAAATCCTTTAAACTCCATGAAATGGGATAATATAGTTAAGTTAGGCTCTAGGTAGCAAAATCATCGTATGGAGCATGCTTGGTAACCTAATATATACTAGTTGCACGGTAAAAACACGCAGCAACATGTCAAAAATTTAAAAATTTTTTAGCAAATGGTCGACGAACCATATTTGTCCCCACAGCACCACAGGGAATGGTCCCATAAAAAGGCAAAAAGCTGTAGACCTCGATGAGCTGATTTCGAATTGTGGTCTCGGTTTTTTCGATGCGAAGCCCGAGTCGCGAGATATGGGATGTGGAAACTGGAACCTGTATGGTTAAATTTAGAAAAGAAAATTTAAAACCTGTTTTTGCCATTTTGATCCTGAGGATGGGATGGGAGCTATTCGCGTTCAACCAAAGGGCTCATCCTTATCACTTCACTATCGAATAAAAAACTTCCGAAATCCGTCCATCTGAAAATGAGTTATAAATGACAGAAACAGACAAAAAAAACATTTTCACGATTTTTCCTTCTAGAGCCCTCAGTAAAAACTGCGCTCGCTTCGCTCGCTCCGTTTTAACGAATGATAGTATTTGTTCCTAGCCCTTACGCAATGGTTTTTGGTAAAATAATTCTTGCTTCATTTGATTATTTGGGGTATTCAATTTTTGTTGCAAAACAAAGTGTTAATAAATTGTCAGCCTTCAAAGTTTCAAATAAATTAATGATGGGCGAGGTCCGACGTCTAAGGTGGATAGCGGGTGTCGGGGAGATCGTCTTCAGGATGATCAGCAGGTTGGCGGGGGATAAATTTGAAATTCTTCGGTACTCAAATTTTTCTTAAGTTTTGAAAATTTTCCCCGATGTTTGCTAATTTTCCAGCGATTTTTCTAATTTTCACCAACTTTGCCCATTTCATTCAATATTTATTTTCCAACGATTTTTCCCTATTTTTCCAAAACTTTTCCACACCTTCAGCTCATGGCGGGGAGCGATGGGGCGGGGTATGGGGCGTGGAGCTGCATCATGCAGGCTTCCTCTCAGATGAGGGATCGGCGACACCTCGAGGTGACTTCAATGCCTCAGGAAGATAATGCCACTCCACCTATGAGCATGTATGACCAATTTTTTATAATGTGAAATAATTTTCCTCCGTTACAAATCAAATATATTGGTTTATTATAAAGTTTTATGGTTATATACAATTTTTGAAAAAAATCAATTTTTTATAATAAAATTTGATCTTGAAATACACAATTGACTTTGACAATATGATGTCGATTCTTGGTTTTAAACTTCTTTGAATTTTGTAGCATTTGATACTGCCGTTTTCATACTAGCGCCGCCTATTCTTATCCCAGTAGTGCTCATTGCTACCAAACCGAAACAGTGTACATTCTGATGCGTTGTGTTAATTAACTTAGTCTCGTAATGTTTCGATTATCAGTGTGTTACACGCTCTACAAAAGCAAAAAACAGGCCATAAATAGCTTAGTGATTTGTTGTACGCTGAACTCAACCATACAATACTAGTTATGTTGCAGGCGCCCACTTGAATTTGTCTACATCGCATAACCCAAATATCATATACCTCGGAACTAAAGAAAGGCTCAAACTATAAGTTCAATCACAATATAACAACGTACTGCTGTTACTATAATTGTAAAGTTAGGCTTCACTAGAAATAAAAATATAATAATAGTCAGATATAATAATAACTACAAATCAACCTGTTTCAAATGTAAAACGCGACTGTATTCAATGTATGGTTGTAGCAGTTTAACGGTCGAGCAACCACTGTAGACTGGCTAGTTTTTTTATTAGACTTATTTTAAGCAGCTTTCGAATACAGCAAAACTTAACTTACAATAATTATTACAATAGTAACAGTAATAACCAATGATTTTGATTGATGTCAATGAATTTTTTATTTTATTTATTGCCGATAGTAAT
>JASANE010005668.1:0-54838 GCA_030248225.1 Trileptium ribeirensis | reverse complement strand
GTTCAGTTTGTTATGTAGTAATTTGTGAGCCAGAATTAGATCTGCACGCATTCGACGAGTCTTTAATGTTTGTAGCTTCAGTACTCGCAATCTACTATTGTAGTCCATCTCACGTAGCTGCGGCAGTGTTTTTGTTGCTCGACGTTGTAACAGCTCAATGTCTCGCGTGAGATAAGGACACCAAGAACTACTTGCATATTCTAGTTTAGACCTGACTAATGCAAAATAGAGTGCTTTGAACGTTGTTTTATCCCCAAAACGCAGAGTTCGTTTTATTGATCGTAGACTATTGTTAGCCTCGACAGCTATACGGTTACAATGTCCTGTTGGTTTTAGCGATTGAGATATTGTTACGCCCAAGTCTTTTGTGTATTCAACCGCTGGTATTTCTCTGTTGTTAACGCCATATGAGTGTTGTGGATTATGTTGACCAAAATGTATGCACACGAATTTATCGATGTTGAAGTCAACTAACCAATCGTCGGCCCATTTAGGTAATGAATCTAGATCTTGTTGCATGTCCCTTGTTCCGATATTTGGCATATGGCGGTGAATACGACGGACGATCTTAGAGTCGTCAGCAAAAACCCATACACCGGAACTGACAGCGTCCGCAATGTCATTGATGTAGAAAAGAAACAAAACAGGGCCGAGCACAGATCCTTGTGGAACGCCCGAAGTGATGTTTTGCGGTTCTGACTTAACGCCTTTGACAACGACACACTGAGACCGGTGTTTTAGAAATGCTGCTATCCAGCCTAATAATGGATCTCGTATGCCGTAGGACTGGAGTTTCATTATCAGGCGACTATGCGGTATCCGATCAAATGCCTTACTAAGATCCAGATATATTGCATCTGCACTGTCGCCAGAATCAATTATATGAGTAATGTGATAAAGATAATCCAAAAGTTGTAGTCGGTGGATCTACCAGAAACGAACCCAAACTGGGAATTCGACCAGATGTTGTTGGTAGTGGCATAACTCATAATGGCGTCTTTGATTATTGTTTCCATGATTTTACAGGATCCCGATGTAAGGCTTATCGGACGATAGTTGCATCGATCAAATCGGCTACCTTTTTTTAATATTGGAGTAACCAGGGCAAACAACCACTCATCGGGGATATTGGAAGTGTTCAAAGATAACTGAAATAAATCGGCAAGATACACAACATCACGGCACTCGTGGAGCAAGAGGTTTCTAATATTGTCTGGCCCGGCTGAAGCACTTCTTTTTGATCTGACTATAGCTGCAGAAACGATATCGGCCGTAAAACTAACATCTGAAAGAGTACTTTCTGTTCTTAATGGGAAATCAGGCATTGTTGTAGTATTCTCGTCGATAAAAACAGATGCGAAGTACTCGTTCAGCAATGTTGCTGTTTCGAATTCAGAAGTTGTATATAACCCGTCATCCCGAGTTATTGGCCCAACACTTGCTTTAACTTTCTTGTTAATTTACGTATGCCCACCACGACTTTGGGTCATCGTGTATGTTTTCGGCTAAACGTCGCTCATAACACCATATTGCATAATTGGTTTCTTCCACCAGATGACGACTTGAAGCTTGATATCTTTCAAACGTTGCTGCAGTATGTGATCGAGTAAACGCTCGATAACAGGTTTTTTGCTGACGCTGGGCTCGTCGCATTCTAGCTGTTTCCCATAGCTGCCGGTGACGGCGCTTTTCTCTATAACGTGGAGCACAGATTGGAACTGCATTAGTTATACATTGGCGAAAACACTCCCACCGTGAATTTAAATTGTCATTGTTCACGTCATATAACTGCTGTGATAGTATATTACGCATTCGCGGCCAGTCTGTTCTGTGCAAATTATACTGGTTACCAGGATTTGAGATTCGTTTAGTTTGAATATAAAGATTTAATTCAAAGCTTAGTATGCAGTGATCGCTATTCCCTAAGCCGGCCTCGACACTAACGTAAGGGACCATTTCGTCTTCGCTAGCGAAAACTAAATCAATGATGGCATTATGACGTGTATGCTGTGTTACGTGTTGAACCAAGCTAAGATCATTTACGACGTCCATGAAGTCATCGCAGCTCGACGGCCAAATACTTGTGTGCCAGTTAATATCGCGAAAGTTGAAGTCTCCTGCTAGCACAATATGTGAGTAGCTATAGTTACTGATGTTTGATATTACTTTATATAATGCTGCATTGTCATCTTTATCGTTAGAATGGGACCTATATGCCGAAACCACCAAAAGTCTATCGGTTCCCCGCAGTGGAACAGTCGCACCCACTATATCGTCGTACTCAAATGTTACGAATTCTTCAGGTGGCAGTGGATTCATCCAGTCAGCTATGTATAGCAAGACTCCTCCTCCGGCACCACTTCTACGGTCTGAGCGAAACATTGTGAAACCGGATAAACTTAATTCAGAATGGGGGACGTTGGGTCGCCCCCACGACTCGCAAACGATTACAATGTCAACAACGCGATCACAAACAACTTTTCTGAACAAATGCATCTTGTTCACAATACTTCTGGCATTAAGCGAAATACAGCTAATGGAATTACATGTATTTTTGCTATAAATGGGATTGTTGCTCAGATTGCTAGATGCTTGACAAAGTACTTGTTTTTCACCAGTAAAATGGGATTCATACATAAATATCTTATTATTGTCAAAAGAAGTATTATCATGATAACTACAGTGATCATTAAAAATAATTGAATGTTGAGCTCCACAAATAGTACTGCAAGAACAAGAATTAAAGTTACAAATGTTACAGTTGTTCGAACGGTTCGAGTGAGTGAAATTAGGTGCAAAAAAAGTGCCATCACCAGTTATTGTCGCACCTGAGGTTCTTGACCGGCAGCACCTAAAGGGGCCGGATTTTGTGAACGAGCGAGACCACTACTAGCCATTTGGGAGGTCCTTTTATCTGCACGTTGTTTACGAATTACCAAGTTTTTGCCGGTGGATGCTCGAGATTGTTTTAACTCAGTTACTAGTGCTTTTCGGCTTTCAACTCATTCGGAGTGAGGTCTGGACGAATTGATATGTGGGAGAAATTTGACCCCGCTAGGTATTTTGCATTTGCTAAAACACGGTTACGTAAGTCGACAGAATTAAACACTAATTTGATAGGCCTGTGCTTCGAGCTGTCGAATTTTACAACACGAGTCACGACTCGAAAAGCGATATCTTCTTCTTTGATGTGGATTGTTTTAAGGATCTCCTTCATGATACGACGCTCCTCGGCCTTGCGGAACTCAATATCATTCCCCGTTATCTCCTTTATGCCAAATAACATTAGGTTCGGCTTACGAAATTCCATTTCGTGCAATTCTCTTACCATATTGGTCGCTGTGATTACTTCCCCATGGTCAACTTCGCATACGACTGACTTTGTTTCTAAAGCTTCTACTCTTGCTGTTAAATCATCCAGTCGCGCTTCGGATGCTAGGACGCCTTTTATTATATTTCTAACTTTATCTGCACAATGTAGACAATCCCAGGAGAGTTGTTGATTCCCTTTCTGCAGCTCAGATGCTAATGTAGAAGTAACTCCAGAACATACTCTATGGAAAGTCCGTTCGCAGGTTCGACACGTGATGACAGTATCTCCGCCGGCAGCATTTATTTTTCGACATTCGACAGGGCATGTTGGCTCGTAGCAATACGGATCGCCCAACGGGTTGTCATTTGTAGTCCGACATGATTTACGACTCATTTGGTTTGCATTTGTAGCTATTATCAGATTCACGCGTAATAAAACGTTCAATTATATACCTGAACCATGTATATATTTCGTGGACTGCACTATGGTGAAAAAGATGGGCGTCCGTTTATTTCTTTCTCTGTAAACATGGCTTCGTTATCTCGACGTAAACCGATATGGAGGTGTGAGGCTCTTATGAAATCTACAATACTTTCGATGTGTCTTTTGGAGGTTTTATTCCGATTGGCCCCACCCACGTTCCATCACAGGGGGTCAAAGGGGCATACCTAGGGGTACATGGCAAAAATGGACCGTTTTGGGTCATTTATGCTCATAACTTGACAACCCTCGAGCCGATTTGAATCATTTTGATGTCGAAATATGTGTCCTAAGAAGCTTTATTTATGGGTATATAAATTGTTTTTGTCGGGTCCCTATGGGCATGGGGGACTTTAGCAAATGGGCAAATTTCCAAAATTTTGGTCAAACTTTCTCGAGGTGTAGCAATGTAACCACTCAAGCGATTCGAACGAAATTTAGTGTTTGGATAAAGCTAGTGGTAGCTGTCAACAATTTGGTGTAGGACCCCTGGGTCAATTGGTATTTGGGGTCAAATTTGGGCTCGACGCCATATATAGTCACCCGTGACATTGCCACTTCTAACGGTATATTAATAGATTTGTGGCTCATAATAAGTTGATACGGGTTTTCGTAGGTGGTGATTTCAAGCCGTCACTGTATTTTGACGTATCTCTTAGTGTAGGGGTAGTTATGTCAGTGGGTGATACATGGCGAGTGGTGCGAAAAGACGAGCGTCATGCGGTCTGTAGCAAATTCTATTCTTGTTTTCTGTGCTACTGTGCTTTTGTTATGATTCTTATATATACATAGATTACATAGATATGTTGTTCACGATTCGTAAGCAGTTCTGAGGTAGAGTTAACCTTCGTAGGGAGCGCATTAGATATCTATCAGTTTTGCTGCATCTATGCCTTATTGTAGAGCAGATTAATAAATATTTTGGTGAATTATATATTTGTTTCGTATCAGGAGTATATTTTTAATGAGTTGTTCCACTGTATATTAACGTTACAGTTTATCATTCCTTATAGGAAAGAACCATGATCCAACTGTGCTATTTTGTGACAAAGATATTTGCTATCTAGCTGTGTCTTTTACTAGTTTTGGCTATGCTCAAGCTGAAATTTGCCACGCCGGCGGTCCAAACAAATTTCTGCTCGTTTCTGCAATATAAATTAGTAGTGACTAGTATAATGACATATTATTACATATTCACGGAGCCACCGGTTTCTGGTTTTGTTATGTTTTTGTCCTTTTTTGGTTATCCTTAAAGTGCAACAATTTTTACGGTAGTAAGGCGAGCGCCTAGTATGTAATATAGTTTTAAAATTTAATTGTTCCACAATTGAAGATAATTTGCATATTAGCATTACGTAATTATCAATTTTGAAGTTTTCATTTTAATATAGTGCCGCGAATAGAAAGCTTCATCGCTGACAATTTTTATCGTGCCGCGGGTTTGTATTGTTATAGCATATAATTATTGGGAAGGCCGCCGATATATTTATTATTGCCGGCGTATAACTTGGTTATTTAAATAGTGGCGCTATTATATATAAAGGAACCAGAGTACATTTTCGGGACTCGGCTGACGATTTATAAGTCTTGTGAAATTGGTAACATTTGTATTATCGTGTGTATTTTGATAAACGGGCCATCAGCATCTAGGGCATACGGCTGTATTGGTAGGACCCTCAGGTACATAAATACGACGCACCGATTTAGGCATGCCGAGGTTTGCTTCTCATTAACGAACCCCCTCTTACGGTGATGAACACAAGCTTTCGATAGCCGCTGTATTCGTTGCATAAAGGGTCAGCGGGCGGCATGACACCCACATGTTTAATGTCAAGTGAGTTACTAGAGATTTTTTATTTTATTTTAGACCTGGATGCATCCGTAAAGAAGCTTCCAGATATCAGCTAAAGTTTATTTGAAGCTAAAATATTGTCAAAACTGTGAATTCTGGCAGGGATAGCTCAGTCTTAGTTGGTAGAGCGACTGCTTGCGGACCCAAAGGCAGGAGATCGTGAGTTCGAATCCTACCCCGGCCCAAATTTTCAGCGGCTGCTTTTCACATACCTTCGTCGACAAGCTCCTATAGCTAGGCCGAAATGACAAATATATATAATCAAACATGAACATAACTTAATGGAATTGTTTTACGTGGATTTGTCGATTACGCGGTTTGATCTCAGATATTTATTATCAAATTATTCTGCTTCTATCTGTTATACATATTTCCTTACTGAGGTTATGAGTATTACGATTTTATATTTGGCGCGCAAAAGAGTCTATTGCTTGGAGTTAGGCTTTGAGTTTACTCTCTTAACCGTTTATTGGGCAGATTCATGTAAAAGGGATAGGTTTTGCAAACTATTTGGTTTTCCGTAAGTACGTAGTTTACTACATTTTATCGTACAACTATTCAGAAAGCCATCGGTTTGAAAAACGAAAAACATCGCACGACCTCCAACTTCTCTTCCCAAATTTTTGTCAGCAACCGGTGTCGTGTTCTGAGCCAAAATTTAAACATCCGTGAACTAAAATTTTCAAAATTTGACTAAGTCAGTATCTTGTTCTGGTGGTAAACGATTGACATATTTACTGTTGAACTCGGTAACTACTATACTCGTATGGAAATAGTCATTAAATTTTTAATTTGTACGTCGAAATCTAGAATAAGGCTACAGCATAGGTGCTTTTACAGGTTTGGTAATTATCCTCCAAGCAATATCCATGCTCCCCTAAAACACCGCAACCTCCTATCACCAGTCTCTTTTTCTCCCGTGCCAAAAACGCGCGGAATTTTTTAGTAACTGTGAGTTAACTTGAAAAAATTATAAGCAGGAAGTAGTTGGGAAAATTACATATCAAAAATCGTGGAGAATAGGGAAAATTTTTGCTAACCCACCTTCCCTACCCGTCCCGCATCGTCCCAATAATACACGTCCGCTTACATGTTTCAATTTAATCCTTTAACTAGAATTTCTTTGCCTTCTAATTAGGAGATTAAGTTATCGTTTTCATTTTTGCTTCAGTGGAAATGTAATTTAGTTGGGCTATACATTAGACTAAAAATAGAACTATTTGTACTTACTGTAATCGGTACTCATCTGTTACCATATTAGTGTCCCACAGCTTCAGTTTTATCAACATCCGATGTCTGTGGTTATCGACAAAATCGACCAAGTTAAATCTAAGCTAGGGCGGTCGCTGGGAACTCCTATGCGTTTGCGAGATCTAATACGCAATGTTCGTGCTGCTCGAACGGCTGCAGAGGAACGTGCCGTTGTACAACGAGAGTGTGCGGCGATTCGGGACACGTTTCGCGAAGAAGACAATTTGTGGCGCTGTCGAAATGTAGCAAAATTGCTTTATATTCATATGCTTGGTTATCCCGCGCATTTTGGTCAGGTAAGTTGTGCTTATCTGTATAAATGTTTAGCGCTTGTTTGCATCATTTCACTAACATCGCGTTGTCTGCTATAATTAATAGGATGTTGTTGCACGTAGCTATGATGCAACTTCAGTACACAGACGCCGGACCGGTCCTTACCAACTTTGTTCGGATTACACTATGGTTTACTTGGCTTCAGAGATCGTTTTGTTAACCGACGGACGCTATTCGGCCAACGGTCATCTCTATAGGCGACCTCCTTTTAAAACGCAACTTCTTCAATGGTCCAACTGTTAATCACAGATTTTTGACATAAAACAGTATAATTTCCTAATATTGACCGTGAAAGTTTGCTAACAATGACAGTTGTAATACTAACTACATTGCTATAACTATATGTACTTTCACTGGCTACACTAGGATGCTTACTAGTTTTTAGCAATTTTTAGTCAGCTATTTTATGTATTAAATACATGCTTATTTTTACGTATTAAATAAATGCTTCTAGTTAACCAAATATTTCTACAGCAATGAAAATGTCTTTCAAAGCAAAAGGCTTATTATGACTAACCATTTAATGTGGTTATTTATTGTGGTCAGAAGTGTTCTTACAAAAACGCTTGTAAACGCAAGACGTTAGTCTTATAGCGTTATCGTAATAATTGTTTTAATTCAAAAATTGTTAGTTTTGACGTTAATGTGTCATAAAACGTGTTCTATTAAAAAAGGTAATCGTGTATTCGTTAAATTGTATTTGATTTATTCAGGTTCTTCCAAATTAAGGTTTACCGGTCCACGGATCCGCCCTGATCCGGTTGTATCACTAGCTTAGACCTCGTATTTGTGCTCTAATTGTCGTCTATTTTACTCTGTTGTCCTCTAATGTGCACATTTTGTCCTCTAGTCCTCTATTTTCCTACTTTTTCAAGCATAGTTTATTTGCATTTCGTCGATTACATCAGCCGTCCGTATGAAGGATTTTTGTACTCCTGCGCACTTGTGAAACGTTGAATTCGGAGAGCCCTTGGGAAATGGACCTTGATAACAAAACTATTTTTCTTTCTTATAAGCGCGTTGAGCTGGGCACAAATGCGATGTTGCTTCTAAAATAAGCTGCCCGAGCACAAGCAAACTTCGCAAAGTCATAGCTGATCTTATTAAGGAGGAAATCACGTTGTTGAAAAAGACCAAAAAATAAGCTTCGTTTGCTTTTGCTGTCCTCTAATTTTCTGAAGACTGAGTACGACGTCTGCTAGCTGTAGTAGATGTAATTTCATAGTGAATTTGATGGGTATGGACTTATTGTGGTTCCAAAACATGCTTGTCAAAAACGTAATTGTATTTAAATATTTACAAATGCTTTGAACAAGTTTTTTAAACTAAATGTTTCAAATCAATGCATAACAGCCATAGCTTCTACCTTTAAAATATTTAATAGCATGAGCAAAACAAAATGTTTGTGACGAAAAATATGGGAACACGAGTTGTGAGCGTGAAACAAGGATTAGTCATACTGTACAGATTATAGATCAATTCTGTACGCACTATAAATCCATTATCGGTACGTTTGGCACGGCCATGGGCATGTTTTCCATCTGCCCCGTGGCTTTTTTATTTAACATTTTTCAAACAGCGTCGTGAATATTTTAAAATGGGATTCCACAATTTTGACACATTTTTCATATACATTACCATTGTACTCCTAGACGCAGTTATATGGGACATTTCAGCTTTTCTGTACACTGGTTTAAAAACTTTTGTTTCTACAAAAGTGAAAGAAAATTTTACTGTTTGTTTCAGCTAGAATGTCTAAAGTTAATTGCATCACCAAAGTATACGGATAAACGAATCGGATATCTTGGAGCAATGCTGTTGCTAGATGAAAAGACTGACGTTCATCTTTTGGTTACTAATTCATTGAAAAAGTAAGACTTGTTGAACCTTTTTAGCGAGTTGATTTTGATTATACAGATTTATCATGAGATGCTTGAACGATATTGATTTCAACTTTGCCGGTGCGCTTGTTGAATTTTTTTGTGTAATGAGCAAAATGATCGACGCGAAGAATTCTTACTCGTCCTACAGCGGTAATATTTAACAATTCCCGTAATTGGTTTTTAGGGTGAAACGTACAACTTAATGTTGGCAGGTTAGATGGATTCGCACAATAGCTCATTTGAAAGCTTGTAATCTCTGCGCCTTCCAACATCTTCCGTTGAAGAAGAGGCGGCCGAAGTGGTTCTGGTTGAGTCCTGACCGGGCCCGAAAATTCACATTGTTTAATGTATATCGTCAACCGGTGTATATATTTGACTTATACTTAGTTTTGTAGAGCAAAGAAGTCCCTATAAGACTGTATAATGATTTGTACGTGACTCTTTTAATATGTTGGATTTGGGTCAAAACGGGTTGTTAAATAGACATGAGAACCAATATACACGAAAACGGCAATATAGCCACAACCGCTTGAGTTGTATGAGTGTTTTGGTGTCATTTGTAGGCCAGTTCATCATTAATGTGTATCCGTTATATATATATATAATACGTATATATGTATATGTATATATCAGGAATAACCGGAACCGAAATTTGCCTGAACCGGAACCGTCCATTTAAACCGGAACCGGAACTTGGTCTTCGAAATTTATATATAGTAAAACAGATGAAGGAAGAAATCAAGGTATAGTGGATTTACAATGCATTAAAAATAACTTTTACATTAAACTTAATGTATTGCGATGGTATTATTGCCTTTCTGAAACTTTAAAGAGACTGAGGAAGCTAATAATGTTTATTTATCGATCAAATATGTCGATTTTTGGACACCCAGAGCAAACAATGTCTTCCACTATACACCATTGCGTATACTGCGTCAAATCGAATGTGCTTACAAAGCTTGAAGCGTAGAATACACACTTTCGCTCTGTCTCCAGTCGCCTTCCGTTACTACACATACGTTTGTTACATGTTCTTCTGTAGGAAACTTGAAATTATTGGTTTATATGATTGTAAGAGAAAATAATGATAGAAGGTAATTTTCTGATCAGTGGTCAGGGACACTGTTTAGGCTAGTGCCCGTAAGTTTTGGACAAACAGTGCCCCTAAGTTAGATGATAACGATGATAACTTTCTAATCAGAATGCTATAAATGAGACACACTGCGATGCTGCTCGCACAGTTTCAATAAATACAGTTCTTTGCCAAGAAAGCAGCTCCTAGCTGCGTTGCAGATAACGTTAGTTTACTTCAGTTTAGACTGATTTACCAAGTTTACAAGCGCATTGGCGGGTTCTTGAAGCAATTTATGTTAGCCAAGCATACCCTAAGTACTTTTGCGTAAGCCATACTCTGTTACCGAGTTGGACCGGTTTAATTGAAACGTACCCCACAGACTTCTGGATATGTAAAATAGCTGCTACAAGCATAGACGTGGCTTTGATTTGTTAACAAACTCCTGCAGGTTATTATAAAAAATTCCAACTGAAATTATGTGCCCTACTTAAGTTTCAAACGTCAAATTGCTTAGTTAATCTTTTCCTTTGCTTGGTTGTATTGGAGCTTGATCATTGTATATTATATATTACATATGTTTGGATCACAGATGAAGCAAAAAACGTGGAAAATTTCAAACAAACTTTTTAAACCGGAATTCCGGTTCCGGTATGGTTTTTGCCTTTTGCCGGAACACGATTTTCGCCGGAACCGGAATTCCGGTTACTCCCTGGTATATATATAACTGGAGATAAATATGGTTTACCATATTCATATATATTGGTAAATTGTGGAATATATCGGTTAATCCGGATATGCACAACAATATTGTAAAATTTCAAGCTTTTTATTTAAACTTGCATAACCTGTAAACTATACTTTGCCAATCACTGTTACAGGTGTATATTATTATGTTAAAGATTTGACGCATAAACAAGTATTGTTCTTTTGACAAGTACCATTTTTTGCACCAATATTTGCCGTGCAACTTACACTAAGTAAACAGTGTTTAATCAGAACGTAGTGAAACGTAGTGGTGTTGGAGGGGTGAAATCTTTTAAATTCCGTCTGTGTGTGTGACCTGCCATAAGTCGAGAACGCCTTAACCGATTTTCATGATCTTGGGCTCATTCGAACCGGCATGGTCGATTTACCCGAGCGTTTTTTGAAGCGAGTGTACATCCCCGAGCGTTTTTTGATTTGGGGTCTGGTTCCGTGGTCAGGGGTCAAAATGTTGGTTTTCGCCCCATTTCAGTACCCTTCACGTAAGCATGGTTATTTTTATCTTAACTATCGAATTTTTTCTCTGGATGGTTTTATTTTATAGTAAAATGATAAATGCCGATGCCTCTTTTTTGTTTTTCGATTAAGGCTCCGGTTCTAAACTAATGGGGTTTGAGGTACGGGGGTATGGCGCCCCAATTGTAGCCTACGTGGTCCTAGGGGTGTTTAGTCCCACCGTAGATTACACACGAACTACACCAAATATTCCCACAAAAGTCTCCACCAATATATCCAATGCTTTATTAGCTTATTCCTAGGGACTTAATATATCAGCACTTATAATGCAGACTTTTATTTTGCAAACTACAACAAATTAGATACTACATAAATTAAAAACATAAACGGCTGAAGCGTAGGTACTTATCTTGATGGCGCAGCTTCTGAGGCAGACTGAGGCCCTGATCTAGCTGCGCAACCGCTTAAATACACGAGCTATAAGTCTACTCCCAATTTTCTACTTATTGATTTCTCTAAGAGATCGGAATTACATAATAAGTTTTCCAAGTTTTACTCTGATTCCCCTCCGTAAAATTCTCTCTTAAACCTAAGTGAATTTTAGTCGTTAGAGAATAAGTTTTTATGAATTTCCCCGAATTCTTAAGTATAAACAAAATTTAAGATTTTCTTCGAAAATCCAGCAGATACACATACACATATTTGCTAATGTAGGCCTAATGCTTAAGACACCCAACCCTTACACTCAAATACGATATATTTAAATTCTATACCTTAGGCTCACGTAAAAGTCTTATTTTTGTTACTCCGTTGAAAACTATTTCGTAATTAGCTGAGCTCTAAAATTCTCTTGCACCTTGTACAAAAATTCCAGCACAGGCTAAATACATAAAATACACATACAGATACAAACACATGTACACACGATTCTGCCAACATATACTAAGTTCCAATACATAATAAATTCATAAATATATTATGTATACACACATTGTATAGAGATAAACATATACAATACAAACATTTTTATACACATTCACAATCAACAACCAAGCACGTATTATACAGTATATGCTTGACACAGATGATAAACAATGTTTAATAAACGTCCCCATAGTAATATTGCTCATGGACTAGGTTTAGGCTCCCAAAAATGGAAAATCATGAACACAAATAGAAATCGCTTTAATTTAAACATGGTAGGCTAAACCATGTCATACAATGGTTCCTCGGCTCATAATTTTAAAATTTGTTCTGACGTCTTGGGCGGCTGATATGTTTTTCCTGGGGATTTTCGGGCATGGGAAACTCATTGCCGGTATTGGTTTTGGTCTGTGACCCATGGGTGCGGGGGTATGACGCCCCATGGTTCGGGGTCAGAGGTAAAAATGAGGGTTTTTAGTACCCTTCACGGAAGCAAGGTTATTTTATCTTAACTTTCGAATTTTTATCTCCGGATGGTTGTATTTTATAGTAAAATGATAAATATCGATGTACTTTATTGTTTTTCGATTAAGGCTCTGGTTCTAGAGTTATGGGGTTTGAGGTATGGTGCTCCAATGGTTCCCCAACCCAAAATTCAAAAATTTGTTCTGACATCCTGGGCGGCTGCAAAGTTTCACTTGGGGTTTTCGGGCATGGGAAACTCATTGCCGGTATTGGTTTTGGTCTGTGACCCATGGGTACGGGGGTATGACGCCCCATGGTTCGGGGTCAGAGGTCAAAATGAGGGCTTTTAGTACCCTTCACGGAAGCAAGGTTATTTTTATCTTAACTTTCGAATTATTATCTCTGGGTGGTTTTATTTTATAGTAAAATGATAAATATCGATGCCACTTTATTGTTTTTCGATTAAGGCTCTGGTTCTAGAGTTAAGGGGTTTGAGGCATGGTTCCCCGATCCAAAATTCAAAAATTTGTTCTGACGTTCTGGGCGGGTGATAAGTTGCACCTGGGGTTTTGGGGCATGGGAAACTCATTGCCGGTGTTAGTTTTGTTGTAATTTGTGCTGGTATTGTGTGATGTCCACATATAGCATATCGACGAATGCTATCGCTATATACTGCACATTGTGACTCCCTTAATATTAATAACCGAGCGCATATAGCCAAATATTCAAGCAACTGGACTGATATTTTGCTCATCACGCTATATGTTGTATATTATAGAGAAATGGGCTGCTTGAAACAAACCAGTTAAAAGAATTGCTTATACTGATACAAGTTGGCCTTGACAAATCTCATTATATGCCATTCGTATCGGTTTACACAGTAATAATCTATGACTCAATTCAAACTCTCGAAATATTGCATCAATTGTAGCCAGATTTGCCTTGGACGTGCTAGATAGGAATTTATTTCTCAGTTTTATTGCTATATACAGAAACTTGCCGTGGACTATCCCGGTTCATCTTAAGTTTCTGTCGTTAACATACCAAAGCATCACATAATATCAAGAGCTTATGATGACGCTGTGGTCATTTTTTCTTTATTTGTTCCACTTTTCCTATACAATGTAATGTGGTATAATTGCCACACTCTTCTTCAAAGGTTCATCGTAAACTCTTTATAATATTCCTAAGCATATATATTTGAACTCTTCATTCGCTGAAAATTTTACCATTTGGCATATGAACCGAGCCCCTAAATTTGACCACGATGGTCCCCGATTTTAGCAGAATTCATGAAATAGGTTGGACCCTCGTTCTATTAGGAGGTGTCGAAACCTAAAAATGAAAATTCAGTTTTAGTGTTAACGCAAAATTGTTAATAAACTGCCTTATAAATGTTGCATGGATATCTTTATTGAGGTTGTGAAGCGCACGGAACGGCTTTTTCTGTGATTTGACCATATAAAATGTTTTTATCTGCAAAACTACAGCTCATCATTACATGTGAGTTTAGAAGTTCATAGACGTTAATTTTGAAAAGTTTTACATACGTTAATCTCTGGCAGTTTCATTTTCAATAAAATTCGCATTATCGGCCTAGTGGCACAATCGTTTGAGCGTCAGACTGGTCGTGTGAATCCGGACAGGGGTGACTCATCCTTCCCTCCCTCTAGGTTCGGTCGATCAATTTAGCATACGAGTAAAATAACCGTTTGTGAGGACGCCACTTGTGGCTCCAATACCGCTCAGGACCTTGTGGGAGCGGAAGAATTGAGGAAACAGATCGACGCCGCCCCGCTGTTCACAGAGAGCATTCTTATTCATTTCATTAGTCACATAGGTATCTTATCAAAACCATAGATTAGTGTGTACAATGGTCCCATTTTCCGAACTGACGTTTGTATACCACGTTTTTGTTAGATTACAAACTGTGATCAAAATTTAATAATTGTCCTGCAAAGGCGAAATTAAACAAAATTTTCTAGTGGATTTATTGATCCGAGCACGTGATTGATGGACTTTTATATAGTTATTGTACAAAATACCTGGTTTGGTTTTATTGTTTAAACTTAACTATGGATAGCTTTGAGCCAGCGTCAGAATGTTCAAACTATATTTCACAGAGATTCTCCTGATCGGTTCCTCACCGGCCCTGGCCGCCCTGTTAAGTCCGCGGTGTTCACGCGCTTCAGAAATAGAGAAAATAATGAGTTTGGACAACAGTAACCCCATTCCGAAAATACGTTAGCATACATTATATAAATAATACTAGTAGATATGCGATTAATAAAGAATACGGCGGTCTTTCCTGAGCACCATTTAAAACTGCTGAAAATTTTTGAACCAACTGCTTAATTTCGGAGGGTGGTTACCGCCTTACCAGAATGATCACTGTGTTGCCGCTTTAACATTAAAGAGCAGCAACAACCAGAATCAGACATTAAACTAAGATAATGCTTGTTATGCAATGGGTTTGTTCGTGTGCACCACGTCGGACATCCTGGAGACGTCATGAGATGATATAATGTAGCGTATGTAAGCCGTAATAAATTGTTGAATGATTGCTGTTGAAAACCATAGCCAGAGGTTGTTGTTGGTCTTAATCATAGTGTATCGTGACAGCAAACGAGTGCCATGAAAAGAAACAATTAAAAGAACGTAAATGTAAACGCTAAATTATACCTGATTTATTCAGCTTATTTTAAAATAAGGGTGGACCATTCCGCACCTGCGGACCGGTCCGGGAGCATCTGTAGTATTCATAACGTTAGAATGGGCTTATAGATTTTTAAGGTTACTTAGTACCACGAATGTCTATTAATGTCTCAACACGCGTAGCGCTAGGGCCTTATGACGTTAAAATATTCCTTGAAAGCTTCAAAGTTAGTAGGTCTTGAATGTTTATAGGTTTTTGGATATGTAAGGAAGAAGTAACAAGTTTTTTATAATACTTGGAAGAATGGTGTTCAGGAATTCAGTTTTGATAACTCAATAGTAAAATCTTTATACATATATAATAATAAAATTTTGAATTATATTTCTGCAACCGGTCCATAATTTATAAGTAACATTTCAGCCAACCTGAGTTAGGCGCATGTTCATTTTTCTCTGCTTTTATATATATGTTGCAGTGACTTATGTTCACAAACGCAATTCAATGCTGGACTCGCACTGTGCACGCTCGGCGCTATATGCTCGCAGGAGATGTGTCGTGACTTAGCGGGCGAAGTTGAGCGATTGCTCAAAACGTCGAATACGTATTTGAGGAAAAAGGTTTCGAAATTTTTTCATTTCTCTTAATTTGTTTAACTACAAATTATTGTGCATTACAGCAGCATTGCTGTAGTCTCAGCTTCAGGTCGCAATCGAACTGAATACATTTTAACGCTTTACTTATATCTATGTTTCAGTGCAAACAGCTCAAGATCACATTCATTGCTGTGATAAATGTCTTATAATGTTTCGGGATTTATACTTGGTTGTTGTTAGCTTGGATTTCTCAATTTCCTAGGTTTCTTTTATACCTATGGAGGAAAAGATCGAAATCCTGATTAAACAGTGTAACAAATTGAATAATTGTTTAAAAATTATATAACTAACAAAATATTGCAGTGGTATAGTTATATATAGCTAGTCTAATGCTAATACTAATTTGTATTATAAATATACCATATTATAGATTTTGATTAATCATAGCGATTACAAAGCCAGTAAATGTACTAGTTGAACAATAGTAGGGTATTATTTTATTTGTATTTGTCGCTACACCGGGCGATTCCGATACTATTCCAGTACTAACATTGTTAGTCAATTTCGAACAATTAATAGTGTAATTTCGTTGAAAGCCTTTTATATGCACAGAGTTACTATACCTACTGCTGTCGTTGCGTGGCGAGAATGCCAAGAGTATACAGCTAATAGTTTCGTCTTCCTCGCATATCTGCCGTGTGGTGCAATGCTATTATAGCTGTTATTTTATAGGCTGCCCTTTGTGCTTTTCGGATTGTTCGTAAAGTTCCGGATTTAATGGAAATGTTTATTCCTGCTACTCGTTCGTTGTTCACTGAAAAGAACCATGGTAATTTGACATATTATTTTTGAAACAACGTGTTCCTGCGTTTCTATATTGAAGGCCTTGTGCATACGCGCTCCTAAGCAGTTGATATGAAGTGGTATCTCGGCATCCTTACTCAAGAATGTCATTCATTTGCAACAAGGTGCACTTTTACGACACAACATTTTCTAGTTACGCAAACAAGCTTTTTTATATATGTTTATGTAGCATTTAATTCCTCACTGAATTCGATTTTCGTATGAATTGTATGAATTTTTCTTACGAAATGAAATCCAGGGTGCTGTAGAGCAGATTATTGTTATTGTTGCATTATAAAGCCAAAGATTTCCTTTATACCATACTTATGTATAACTTATACTGTTATTATCATGCGACATGCCTACGTTTTTGAACGTAATCAAGGCTGAAATTGAATTAGTTGGGATACAAGAACCACAGCCGACGTCTGTGAATATCCCAAGCAGTGTGTAAGGCATGGTAGCTATTATTTAATTGTGCCGTCTGGGCCTTACCAGGTAATCGAACTATGAAAACCGCAGCTTTAATCGATAAGTTGCAATTTATAAATAAACATAAAATGTTAATGAGTTATTTTAGGAGTACTGGTGAGCGGCATAACGCTGATTGAAGAAATGAGTCTCAAAAGCCATGATGTTTTAGCGCATTTTAAAAAAGTGAGTTTCTAATATATTTTTCGCTTTTTTGTTGTTTTGATATGTTAATAGTCGTTGGTAGTATTAGTCCTGTTGTTTTGTAGTTTTTACTCACCAAACAATTACTGGTTATATGGGCACAGGCAAATTTTTTCGCATGTTTGAATTAATAGGTGAGAGCTGTACATTGCCATTCGAATTATCATTTTTAGCTGCGCCGTACTTAGCAAAGTAACATGTGTGATAAGATCGGTCTTTGTTTAAACAATGGCACGGTGTTCGGAAACATTGCGCGAACACATTCCCGTTTCCATGTTAGTAAAATACAACGACATTTAACAGCTGTTCATACTAACAGCTCTTCTCTTCTGTTATATGCTTGACGATTTTGGCAACGGCTTCATACCTGATCTGAGCATTGGGCATATCTCTAGTCTCAAGTCTTGTCTCTAAAAACATGTTCTAACAGCGATAGATTTCTCAAACTTTCAGGTGTCTATATTCAAGGATTTTTAGAAGTGCATGTTCTGCTGAGTTCCCGTCGACGCGTAGGACGGATTTCTAGTATCCTTTTCTTTCGAATGGGACATATTTTAATAATATTTAGCTGAGCCACTAGAGTTGTTATTGTGGATGAATTTATTATAGTATTTATACATTTCAGGCCGTCCCTAGTCTCGTACGAATTTTGAAGAATTTGATTATGTCTGGCTACTCACCTGAGCACGACGTTACAGGAATCAGCGATCCATTTCTTCAGGTAAGCCATATAAAATACTGCTGGAAGAGAAAGCCTGCAAAGCTGATTTATATGTAAAGCTTTTACAGTGACGACACTGTGGATTTTAAAATTGTTTGTATTAAAACAAATTTATGCATGACCCTATCAAACAGCTAAAATGTGGCTAACGTATTGCTAACCTTGTGTCAAACGCAAACCTATTGGTTGAGTGTAAGCTTGGAAGCAGTAATTCTTTCAAAACCCGATCTGATTTGAATCCATGTCACGAACAAGTATGCTGAATTTTTAAACCGCCAGTAAGCAGCAAAACGGATTCTGCAATTGCAATGTGTTTGGGAACGGAACTAGTTTTTCATGTATGTGACTGCTAACAAATTTAAAGCCTTCAAATACGCCTGAGTGTAATAGGTAATACAATAGCCTGGGCAGTAGAAATGTATGAGAATAAAAATTGCAAGGGTGTCGTTTAATTCGCGTTATGAGGATTGCGAGCGAATTTTTGCTATAAATGACATAACTTGCTACATTTCGCCAGTTGTCGACCTAAATTCGTGGTTTTTAATTTTAGTAGCTGTAAGCGCACTAAAACGCTATCAACCCGGACAAGATATTTAACTGGTTCCATAACATCTTTAGGAGTTATACGTTATGTGTTTAGAAAATGAATATTTTAGTTTGGGTGACGGCAGCCTTCCACCAAGAGTTAATATAAGGGTCTAACATATTGGCAGTGGGGGAAGGGCCCCTAGGATTTCGATGGTTCCCCCGATCATGCTACGAGGTAAATTTTTTCTTCCCCATGTCGACTACCATGCCCCCAAGTCATTTTGCGGTGACATCAAAAATGATCGTCCTAACAGAAACGGTATAGCAACATAGCTAACCCTGGAGTCAAAAAACATGAACAGCAACGTGGTAGCTATTGAAGCTGATCTCTTAAGGCGATTTCTTTTCTCGTTGTGAATCCTCTTTCTCGAGATATAGGCCGCCAAAGATAGATAACCGGATGGCCAAATTTCAAATATGTGACCCTTATTGTAAATAATAAATATGCAACGAAAACTAGTATCTCCCAATCGAGATGAAACTGGGCGAGCATGTCTGCTAAGAAACATTCCAAGCTTAAAATATCAGCTTTAGTAGTGTTTGTATACTGTATGCTATTGCAAATGTATTGTGCGAAAATGATACTAACCTAAAGGTTAACTACAGTCCTATATTTCAGCAACGGCATTTCTCCGATCGTATTTGTATGTTGTATCTGTATAACAATGTTTTGACGGTCGCACCCCGCAATAACATGCCATAAAAGCAAAAGGTCTTTTGTGAGAATACGTCGGCAGGTCCTAAAAACGCCATATCCCTCCGGAACGGCATCATACACCGACTGAAATACCGTTGTATTAAAAAGGTACTCGAAAACCTATATAAGGATGGCGCGACGCTCATACGCCGCAATAACATGTCACGAAAAACAATCTGTTATGTAAGAATTGGTCGCCAACTCTATTTGGACCCATAACGGCCCAATTAGTCGCCCGACAAAAAAGTAATGTACAGTAAAGTCGTTGCGCTTGATGTATTAATCTAGCGTGGTGGTCTCTGTGTTTCGCTGCGAATCCTCTTTATCGAGCTATAGGCCGCAAAAGATAGATACCCGGATGGACAAATTTAGAAAATTGTGACCCTTGGTCCCTTATTTGTGTATTTTGATCGGGAAGACGTGGTCAATAAAAATATGTGAAGATGCATCCATCTAGTGATGAATTATGATCTTCACAGACGTACAAATATTTTTACAAATTTTGTCGCTAACATTGCTATAAACTGCGCTCGCTCGGTTTCAACAACGATCTACATGTTGTAAAGACATGAAAACTGTAATGTAAAGGTATAAAATTCAGTTCTAAAGCGACCAGTTGATTTGTGAGGCTCGGTTGTCTCCAGGTTAGCTGAGGGGAAATTGCCTCCAGGTATTTTCAGTTCCCCTAGGTTGGAGCTAAGAGGCAGCTGAAAGCTTCCAGGTAAAATTTTAGTCTTGTGATGAGGCGCATGTTCATATAAAGAGGTCATGTAAAGTACCCCAGTGTATCATGTCAAGTTTTCCTCTTTTCGAATAGTCTATTATTTTGTCTCTAAGGTTAATATGGGAAAACGTGACGTGGTGGTATATAAAGACTTTAGCTTACTCTTACTATACAGGAAACGGCACAGCTGCATTTCACCTGCGCCCCTAAAAGTTACATTAGCCTAGAGTCTAAATTCAGTTCTAAAGCGACCAGTTGATTTGTGAGGCTCGGTTGTCTCCAGGTTAGCTGAGGGGAAATTGCCTCCAGGTATTTTCAGTTCCCCTAGGTTGGAGCTAAGAGGCAGCTGAAAGCTTCCAGGTAAAATTTTAGTCTTGTGATGAGGCGCATGTTCATATAAAGAGGTCATGTAAAGTACCCCAGTGTATCATGTCAAGTTTTCCTCTTTTCGAATAGTCTATTATTTTGTCTCTAAGGTTAATATGGGAAAACGTGACGTGGTGGTATATAAAGACTTTAGCTTACTCTTACTATACAGGAAACGGCACAGCTGCATTTCACCTGCGCCCCTAAAAGTTACATTAGCCTAGAGTCTTGTGATGTTCTTTCAGTAGTCGGTCAGAATAACACCGCTGGCCGAAATGTTTGTTTCAACAGTGGCTTGGTTGGCAACTTAAACGTGCCAGAATATACATCAGAGAAAGTCTTAAGTGAATCTGACCCTAGCGGTATCGTAGTGGTGACGTTGAGAGACGGAGTGTGCTGTCTCAGAATAGTATCTATAGATACTGCGCTTATAATTGTTGGCCTTGTGTTTGTATGTTGTCTGTTGTGGCAACAAACTTTCAGTTTTCATAAGTTGCCCAAATAATTTACTTTTTGTTAACGTGTGAGCATACATCACGTATGTTCACCACAATTTGTACTGTTCAACAATCGTGTTCACAGGCGACAAACTTCTTAGCATTAAAGTTTCAGAGTAGCATGCATTTTCTTCACCAGAAAAGTTTGAACGCTGTATGCGTTGAAGAGAATAGTTTGTGCAACTAGATTCAAGCTTTTTTCAAAATAGATTCGCTTTTGACCTTACTCATAAATTGGGTAGTTGGTTGGAACGAGGGATTGCATTTTTAATTCTTGTAATACGTCAATCAAACCGTAATATTTTTACGTAATGATTTATATCAAAACACTTTTCGCTATGGCTTCAAATATACTTTCAGATAAAAATTTTGCGTCTTTTACGATTTCTCGGTAAAGGCGATCCTGAGTGCAGCGAAGCGATGAATGATATTTTAGCTCAGGTAAGCTTTGTTTGTTGACATTGTACCTTCTGTCGTAAAGCTAGTGTTCCGCTTTCTACACGCACTTAGACAAAATTTATATTATTTTCATAGAGTAGTTTACATATGATAACCTAAACATTCTTGGTCTCGTAATGTAGTTATTTGGGATTTGTCCAACGCAGTGTCAGATTTAACGGAAGTATCAAATATATGTACTATGCGCACATTATGGCTATCTCGAGTGAACGGCACCCGCAGCTGTAAGAAAGATAAATGTAACCGAAAGTTCAGTGCCGCCGCATCTACAACACGTCGGTGTGCATTCAGACGTGCTGTGATTTCATCAATCCACAGAACCTGAAGGTAAGAAATTGGTAACGTAGGCCTCGCGATTTCTCGCTGTCTACATCAAACAATGAATGGCACTATATAAATAAATTTTTGTCTGGCCAGATGTTCAATTCCTTATATTATGATTAAGAAAAAGAGACGCACATTAATGTAGCACGCCCAAAGGGTTTGTCTACAAATTATAAAGTATCAAATATAATGTTTGAAATTATGCGATCATTATGTCCGTTGTGTATTTTTAACGACACAGTTTCATATGCCCAGTGTAAACAGTGGCACACTGATATTGCCAATCGTGTGTTTAAATCAGTTTTGGGTTCGCTGCTTGCTCGGTCTAGTTCTTTAAATCAAACCTAAACTAAGCGAATTTGTTCATAAATACACTGACTCAAAAATAGATAGGTGTTAGTAGGTTATAATAGTTTGTAAATAGATAATATATTTCTTGCTATGGTTTATATTTAATAAGGTTTATTTTATGGGATTAAATTTTATTTTTAGTCATTAATAACACGTGACATACACATGTAGACTTGTATTTTTATTATCATTTGACCCAGGTTGCGACAAATACAGAAACTAGCAAAAACGTCGGTAATGCGATTCTCTACGAAACTGTAAAAACAATTATGGAAATCGAGTCGGAGAGTGGTCTTCGCGTGCTTGCGATCAATATACTAGGAAGGTTCCTTCTCAATACTGACAAGAATATAAGGTATACTTTTTTGGCGTTTCGACGAATTTTACGTGCTTATGCGCTGATTATCATTTATTTATTTATACTGTGTTCGGATCAATTTTAGATCCAGGCGAGCTATCTTAGACACGCACGCTGAAAGCGTTTTGTTAAACCTAATTAAGAAAAGATTTGAAGAAAATTATTTATAACTCAGTTTGTCAAATATTATAGAGATGCATAAAAAAATTTTTCTCTGAGCGTGTCTTTTGTTCAGCGGTAAAATTTGAGCGTTGGACGTGTGTGTCTGGAGTTTGTGGTCGTATACCACATGATGTATGTGTAATTTTTTGTTTCAAATAAAATCATAAAATAAAATCAACATAAAATGCATTCTTCATATTTGTTAGGATATTTATTTATTTACTTTGAAATGGAAAAGTAGATAATTTTAAAAAGTTTATTGGTTTCGAGTAACCTTGATGTTTTTTGTGTTTCAAACCTTTTAAAAATACTTTCTTAACGGAGTGGAGGTTGTGTGTTGCAGGGGTGAAATCTTTTAAATTCCGTGTGTGTGTGATCGGCCATAACTCGGGAACGACTTAACCAATTTTCAAAATCTTGGTTCATTCGTACCGGCATAGTCGATTTACCATGTACATCACCAAGTATTTTTTGATTTGGGGTCTGGTTCCGGGGCCAGGGGCCAAAATGTGGGTTTTTGCTCTATTTTACCCCATTTTAGTACTCTTTACGGAAGCAAGGGTATTTTTATCTTAACTTTCAAATTTTTTGGTTAGATTTGTTTCATAATAAAATGATAAATGCTGATGCCTCTTTTTGGTTTTTCGATTAAGGCACCGGTTCTCTATTTATTTGGTAAGAACTACGGGGGTGTGGCGCCCCAGTGGTTCCTCGACCCAAAACTTGAAAATTTGTTCTGACGTCTTGGGCGGCTGATAAGTTTCACCTGGAGGTTTTCGGGCATGGGAAACTCATTGACGGTGCTGGTTTTGCTCTGTGACCTGTGTTTCTATGGGATCGGAGGTATGACATCCCATTGTTCGGGGTCAAAGGTCAAAATAAGGGTTTTTACCATCTTTTAGTACCCTTCACGGAAGCAGGGTTATTTTTATCTTAACTAACGTTCGGATTTTATCTCTGGTTGGTTTTATTTCATAGTAAAATGATAAATGGCGATGTGTTTTTTTTTGTTTTTCTATTAAGGATCTGGTTCTAGAGTTATGGGGTTTGAGTTATGGCGCCCCAATGGTTCCTCGGCCTATCATCAATATCATCATTTATTAACGTCAGTGTTTTCTCTTTTTCAAGAGGTCAATGACGGTCACCCCATGACTTCACCGCATTCTTCCACTTTTTGCGATCTGTTGCATCTTGACAATAGACCTAAGATTTGAAAATTTGTTCTGACGTCTTGGGCGGCTGATAAGTTTAACCTGGGGGTTTTCGGGCATGGAAAATTCATTGGCGGTGCTGGTTTTGGTCTGTGACCCATGTGTACGGGGGTATGGCGCCGCCATGATTCTTCGACACAAAATTCCTAATTTAACTGTTACGTGCTGGGAGGCTGATAACTTGCACTAGGGGGATTTGGGGCATGAAAAACTTATTGCCGATGTTTGTTTTGTTCTAACTTATGCGGTATTGTGTGATATCCACATATCGACGTATGCTATCGAGAGCTGATTAGCTGTGCACGCAACAGGCGTGGGTGTACCTTTGCATCACTGCGTTCCGCAATCTCGATAGTGTTACTAGTTTTACAGGTGGTAAGGTCAAGTAATCATTTTGCAATGTTTTAACGTTTTAGCTTGTTGTAAGTGAAGGATATTTCTCAAAATCATTTTTTTATTAAGTTTTATACTTGTTTTGAAGAAAAAATTCAAAATTGCGTGCACTATGTTTTGAGGCCCAGTCCATCACGCAGTATACAATCGTTTATTATGCTACCATTTTTTGTTTTTATATCGTTGATCAAGTCGCCTCATCGGGCAGTATTTGGGTTTTTGAATTTGGCTAAACTTGTACTAAGTTTCAGGTATGTTGCCTTGAATACACTGCTCATTACAGTTTCAATCGATCACAATGCTGTACAGCGGCATCGCACCACAATCGTCGACTGCCTTAAAGATCCAGACGTATCCATACAAAGGTAAGCTAACTTTCATAAATTGTTTTAAGAAGATGTTGGGGTATTATTTTTTATTGCACAGTGTGATATTTTTTGTAATACTTTTGATGAAATCTTACCTGCACTTGAATCTCCATTAATTTAATATTTCAATTCGTTTTGTAGACGCGCGATCGAGCTCTGCTTTGCTCTGATCAACGAAACCAATATTCGTTCGATGTCGAAAGAGATCATTATTTTTATTACAACCGCCGAGTCGGAGTTCAAATCAATTTGCTCGTCAAAACTTTATATCGCAGCCGAAAAGTACGAAAGAAATTATTGCAATTAAATAGTAGTACCTAGTTTATAGAATTATTGAAACATTGTATCCGAAAGTATTAGGAGAATGAGCTAGATTGACTCGGCTTCAGCTAGTCAACAACTTATTCGTTTTTAAACATCCATCTCCTCACTCAAAACGCCAATACAGGATTTCTGATTTGTTTAACTATTTATGCACGAAAGTTTAGAGTAATTTAGGCATGAGGAAAATCATTAAAAACAGATATATTTTTACCAGTTTGGAATGAAGTGAGAAAATTTTATTAGTTTGTAGAAGTTCGAGGAAATTTTAGTCGAAATAACCTTATCAGCGTTTTGAGAACCTGTATCCCCGAGCGCCTTGATATAGTGAGGTCTTCTGTATCTGGAGGCTACCACCGTGCCCGGGAACGCCTTAACCGATTTTCATTTTCAAAATCCTGGGCTCATTCGAACCGGCATAGTCGATTTACCGTGTACATTCCCGAGCGTTTTTTTTTGATTTGGGGTCTGGTTCCGGGGTCAGGGGTCAAAATGTGGGGTTTTGGCCCCATTTTAGTACCATTCACGGAAGCAAGATTATTTTTATCGTAATTTTCGAATTTTTTCTCTGGTTGGTTTATGTCATAGCAAAATGATAAGTGCCGAGGCCTCTTTTTTGTTTTTCGATTAAGGCTCTGGTTCTAGAGTTATCCGGTTTGAGGCATGGCACCCCCGTGGTTCATCGACCCAGAATTCGAAAATTTGTTCTGACGTCCTGGGCGGCTGGAAAGTTTTAATTGAGGGTTTTGGGGCATGGCAAACTCATTGCTGGTGTTGATTTTGCTCTGCGGTCCTTGGTTCTATGGGTACGGGGGTATGGTGCCGCCATGGTTCATCGGTCCAAAATTCCTAATTTTACTGTTACGTCCTGGACGGCTGATAGTTTGCACTTGGGGGTGGGGCATGGGTAACATTGCGGTGTTACTTTTGTTCTAATTTGTGCGGTATTGTGTGATATCCACATATAGCGTATCGACGTATATTATCGAGAGCTGATTGGCTGTGCACGCAAAAGGCGTAGGTGTACCTATGCTTCAGTACGTTCTGCAGTCTCGATAGTTACTAGTATAGTAAGCTCTGTTCACTACCGGTGCTGTAACTGTGTAATATTAGGTTCCGGTATTTTTGTGTTCCAGAGTTTCAAACGAGTGTAATAGTTTATTTAGCAATCTCGATAGTTACTAGTATAGTAAGCTCTGTTCACTATCGGTGCTGTAACTGTGTAATATTAGGTTCCGGTATTTTTTGTTCCAGAGTTTCGAACGAGTTTACTATGATTTATTTAATGAAAACAATATCATTAAAAATCAACAAAAATGTTCCAATAAACTATCTTATATAAGAGCATAAAGATATATTTTAACAGTTTTACGGCTATAGATGTAGTCCCTGATGTAATCACGCCGGGTGTATGCCATGTCATTTTTCGGTTCCAGCACCTTAAAAGAGGTACTATTTTATTAGTGTTTCTGAGAAAATTGTGTGCTACCTTTTGGTTGATAACTCTGACAAGTGATTCATTCTCTGACGTAAAAGCGCATATAAAACTGACAATATTTTTATTTCAAAATTTCGACTCGATTGTAACGTTTTGATAAATAACGTAGGAATTGCTTTTTTTCTTAGCAACGTTCTGATGCGTTTTGTTAACTAACTGACGCTTTTCTTTTGGAAACACTGATTTTTGACAATTTTGAGATGCATACCCCTGTTTAAAACCTCCAGGGGTGCGCCCCATTTTCAAAACCCAGTGTATACTACGGTTGGAAAAATTTTCCACGAATGAAGGAATCAGATACTGGTTTTACAGCAAGAATCTTATCGATACTGTGTCATTGGTTGCGCTAAGCATATTGTTCAAAATGTTAGTCGCCTAACTGCGTTGAGCGTTAAATGTATTTGTGGCGACGGTATAAAATTACTCAAGGTAGTGTGTAATAACGTTAATTTGTTTCCGCCCATTTTCTTCCAAAGATTTATCGTAACTATTCATGTCCTCCAGGTATGCACCCGATAAACTTTGGCATTTCGACACAATTGTCAAAGTTCTCATATCAGCTGGCAACTACGTGCCAGACGACGTCGTTGTAAGCGTAATACAAATGATCTCCGAACATTCACATCTACAAGCCCACGCCGTTCGCGAACTCTATCGCGCTGCTCATGAAGACCCTTTGGCTGCTCAGCCGTTGACGCAAGTAAGTATAATTGTGCCAAGCCTCCGTAAGGCAGAAATGATCTCGATTTGGCAGCTAGCGTCTGAAAAATGGATACAGATATGTTTCATATCGGTTGTTTTTCAAATTGCTCCGTCCCATGCACAATGAACGAGTAATTAGTGTGATGCAAGCCTTAGTTTATAAAACATAACTATGTGTCAGTGAAAATACATTTTTTTAAAATTTCTCATTGTGTTATAGCTGTCAAATGTTTTACTTAGACATGACAGATAATAATTTTGTTTCCAATAACCTTTTCGGATACGATGGAGGAGTAGAGCCAATACTGGATGGTGCTGGGTGCTGTAATAAGAATATGAGTATTGTGGTTGACCGCAGTTATGTCAGATTCTTTTTCTTCGATAACGTTATGAAGTACTGATATATCCTAAAAGATTACTTTGATTGTTCATTAAAGGGTATGGCAGTTAGAGCCTTTTCTAGTGTTGCAAGTCTATTTGAGGTGATCCATGTGTCCATTTTAAACGGTTTATGTGATTGCGTTTTAGATATATAGCTTTAAATGTTGTGAATTTCTGGCGTGATTTTAACCCTTTTCCACGAAAAACGCTGATCGATAAAAAATTTTGCAGCCCAGCAGTTTTACCGTAGCTCCAGCCCATTTCATGGGACACCCTCGGATTCCTGACCAAAAAAATCGTTTATCATGACTCGTTTGGTTATGCTTTGTTTTCTGTGACTTCATATAAAATATACCTTCTTTGACAGGCAGAAAGGGTGGTATTTCTAAACATCTGTAGACTTCAAGGGGTTCTTGTGTGGTATACATATCAAATACAAAGCCATTTACAGGTTTTTACACATGTAGATAAAACCACTCTTGTCCTTTTCACCCACATGATATCTTAATGATATAGTGGGTTTGTTTTGTGTCGTGTCCAGTTTTCCCTTGTTGGCGAACATGTTTTATCGTGTCCTATGCTACGTTATAGGTTGCATGCTGGTGCGTTGGTGAATTTGGCGATTTGCTACTCGAAAGTAACTCTAATGAAACCGAAGATCAGTTCAAGGTAACCCTCTAGTTTAATATAGAGGCAATTATTGTCTGCGATTACGCATGTTCGATTGTTTTAATTAATATTACGCTATCGAATCTCTTTTAATACGAGTTTTTAAGGTTGTTGAAATAATATAACTGGGGATGTAACATGGTCAATATAACTGCTTTAAACAATAACATCTAACTTTATTCTGTTACAGCTACACGTATTTATTCTTTCTTCAATCTTCTAATAGCAGGAATGCAATACAGCTGTGTAGCAGCGTTTGTAAGCCATGCGAAGTGTAAGCTAATTTGCAAATTAATTTCAGTATAAACTGAAATACGTGCTATTGTGTCGTTATTTTCGTCGGCGTTTGGCGCATCTTACGCTTCAGTTTATTTCTATCAGCTGTCATCTAATTAATAGAATTCAGTTATTTAGAACCATCAATAAAATTGTCGCTCGCTTCAAGCGCGTATATTTTTATGATGACGTTATAGATATCGGAAGACGATGTGCTTAAGTTGTATGAAAATACACTTTTCAATAGCACGTCAACAGTCCAGACGAAAGAATTTGCATTGACTGGTGTTATGAAGCTCACTAATCGATTTCCTGATAGATCTGAGTGAGTTAGTTTAGCGTTAGGATATAGTATACTACTCACCGGAACAAAGTACGTGGTGCGTTCCGATGAATGAAAATCAGACATATATCGAAACAGTCTGCCCATCTGTGCACACGTTTCGAGCACTTCTTCACCAAAATTTAAATCTACGAATTATTTTGAAAAAATCTGGAACCCTGTAACAAGCTTTGATTAACTATTATACTATATTGTTAGATGATGTTTTAACAATTACCGCGTTTTGGATAAACAATGTTTTAACCACTCTTTTGGTACAATTAAGCTTACTGGAACTTTTTGATGTCATCGTTTCTTAGCAATAAAACTGAACTGCCAAACCCTATTTGAGTAATTTACTGAATTTCAACTGGGATGTGTAAAATTTTGCCCTAAATAGACAGATATTACTCTACACTGGACATTGCAAGTATATAATATATATTCGTCCTTCAGTAACAAAGCTGAATGAATTCGAAGGAACCACTTGGTAGTGCAAATGCACCACAGTAATTGCTGTGTTACTACCTTTACCAACAGTAAATTACTCATTTCCAAAGGAACGCATCTTAAAATTTATTTATTTAATCTGGGTTATTCTGTAATCGAATGGCAGAACCATAACTGTGTTCCTGCATTTACTATAACTGTTTTGATAAAGGCGAGGTAATATTGGAAAGCATGTTACAGTTTTCTAGTCCGCTTTACAACTTAGGAATGCATAGGGTTTGCCTTATGACAACGTTTCTGGGCTGTTTGAAATTGTTATGGACTCCTTGAGATAATTAAGTTAGGTATGCTTGGCATCAAACTTAAGTTAAGACATTCGCAGCGAAATTTAATGCGAAAATAATTTTTAGCTTTGATCTGAGCCTTGAAATTGCAATTGAAAAACTGTACAAATTCTTTCTCTTGAATGTGGAAACAGAGTCGTGCGCGCTAAGATATAACCATGTTATTTATTACATTTATTTCAAATGTAATTTAAGCAAACTACAACAACTAATAAGCGGGTTTGGCAGCAATATGAACCTAGAATTGCAACAGCGCTCTGTTGAATTTACGGAGCTACTTAAGAGGGACTCTATACGGTTAGTATTATTACAAGTTATTTTATATTTTGTTAGATTATTACGTGTAAAACAACTGTTCAGCGTGCATTAGAATAGTAGACGCAAATGTCTGCTATAGCTGACAGGTTAAAGCAAAAGCGCACAAAACATGTCTCGAATGTCTGTCGAGGGGGTAGATGATCTCGGCTGGGGTAAATTTTTAGGAACAAAATTTTTATCAATACAGTAAATTTTTTCTGATTTCCTTATTTTCGCAATTTTCACCTTTTTTTCCTAAAAATTTTCGCGCGCCGTCGGTGGGAAGCAGGGAGCATGAGATATTTTTAGGGGTAACCATTCTATTGACACATATGGGATAAAGGATTAGATCGCGGGCTCTAATCCATAATCTATTGACGTTTTAGTACCTCAACTATATTAGCTAAAACATTCATGAATGTCAGATCTTCACCTAAAATACGGCATTAGAAGAACTGCAATTGATATCATGGTTGTCGTTTAGGATTTACTGCATTCTTTAGAGAAAAACAAGGAGTCTAAAAATAAATAGGATATCAACGTCTTTTGAATTTTGCCGAAACACGGAATTAAGGTGTCGGATACGGTCAGCTCGCCACTAGCTCCGGGGAGTGGTGAAGTTAATAAATTTTAGAAATTTTTTGAGTAGGTTTGAAAGTTTTGATGTGTATGGATGGGTAAGATTTGTTAATCGATTTTGCCATGGTGACAAGAGCAAGAACCACAATAAGGCAGAGCGGGGACAGGAAAAGGTTTTCCTGTAAACTAAGGGGTTAGCCCTTTATGCGAGTGAAGGCTTGTCACCGTGACCTTAACTGGTATGTGTGTTGAGTTGAATGTTGATAACACTATATTGTTGAGAGAAAATTTTTTAGTTACTTAGGAACAGTTAGACGTTTTGGATAACTAGTAGACTGTGTTGGAGCTAGGTTTACACCACGGCGACACCTAGTAAACATTGGATGAAAGAGCTTAGGATTCAGAGCGAAATAACGGGGTACAAGGAAAAGCACTGTGAAATGGGGAACAAGCGTGGCCTAAACTAAGCAATGAGGTTGTTACCGTGACATAAACATTTTTAAGAAGTGTTAAAATAAAACTAGAACTATTGACTCTAGCAGGAGACCCGGAATAATAACCAGTGATTTGATATAATTTTATTTATAGGAATATTTTATAGAAAGAATTGTAATGCACAGATTGAGCAATAATCGCAATAATATGAGTGTCATCCCAATTACCAGTATTTACAACAATGCATGTGGCATCACGATTACCACTGTCATAGGTTTTAGCACTTTTACAGTATTTTTTGAAAACACTTGAGTAAGTTTTGAAAACCTCTGAGATATTTGAGCACGCTTTGGTGTGAGCACTACTTTTGATAGATGCTTGCATCTTGCTTTGAGTCGGATTTCTTTGCATTAGGTGCGCATTGCATTTTTGCAAAAATTTTGCATATAACCGTTATCGCCATTTATTTTACACACATTTACTTTAGCTTTACATTACGCACATAATTTTGAACTATAGTTTTTGTTACAGGATAAGTTGGTCACACATGTTGACCCGTAGATGGCATGGGTTATGGAATGTAGTAGTGTTGCACTCAAGACTTGCAGTTCAGGATCACGTTAATGTATTAGTAAACAATTTGTTGCTTATAGGTTTTAGTTTGGACAGTACGGCTCCATCACGTATAGTGGAAAACTCAAATTAAACATGAGAAACTTTTTTGTAGAAAATAAACATACTTGATTAAAACTCGGAACGAACAAAATTGTCACTCAGCTCTGCGCGATTGAGTTAAAGACTGATCATTCTTCTTCAGTAAATCATCAAGCAAGTCTCCTATCAGTATGAAATATGCAAATTGGCCGAAGGAAGGCAGCCAGATCTTTCTAGATTTTATTTTAGAAATAAGTAGGAACTTTGAGAAATCTGTTACAGAGATTTGTACAAATTACAGCAATTTGGGTGGGAATTTTCCAGATATGCAAATTAAGTAAAGAAATATCTATTTCTAAGATAGGGAATGGTAGGAAAATAGAAAAATCTACAATAGGCTGGTGAGCAAACCTACTCCACGGACACACCATATAAAAAATCTACCAAGGGGTTGAGTAAAAATACTCAGTGGGAAGATATCATGATGTTGACGAAGAGAGCATACCAGGTGAGTGGTAATACTCCCAGGGGATACCGTAAGTGATACTACTCCCTAGGGCGTACTACCAGTACGTATAAAACAGAATAATATTAAGGGTTTGTAGCTGAGCACGTATAAATTCAAAAATTAAAACAAGCGAAAACGATAAATAGAAATAACGACGAGTCAGTTCAGCAGCACAAGTTAAATGATTATTAAGTCAGTTGGACATTGATCACTGCACATAAAACTTTGCTGATTGGTAGGCAGTATGTCCCAAATGTAATTAAACAGCCAATCACCATTAGATGGCCCAGAAGGGTAAAATGACGATCCAATCTGCAGCCAGTTAAAAGGGATTTATACCCCGGCGCTACTGGATGCAGAGGAAAAAACAGAAGCAAAGGAAAAATCAACAGCACGACGGAGTAAAAATCAGTGTGCTTCATTTATTATGCAGTGGAATGGAAAAAAGAAAGAAAGCAGCACGTGGCGGTCTAAATTCCCGCATGCTATTATTTAAAATAATCAACGGGAAACAACTTTGGTTGTTTAGGTGCAGCAGCCCGCTGGTATTGGGTTTCCAAAAGTAATATCAAACAATTCAAGGGTTCCCCATGACAAGTTTCAGGTCTCGATGATAAAGGGCTTAGACTCCCGCTATTTCGGCAACGAGCCTGGGTGAAGAAAGGGAAACCGCAGGCATTTTTGGCAGAGGTTCTCGGACCAAGGGCGGAAGGGACTATACCTAGCCGTTTTGGCAAAACGTTAGTTTCTTCCCTGGGTTTTAAATTTGAAATCCAAAAATATAAAATTTGGAGTAAAATTGGGGTGAATTTTGAGTATATTTGAGTAAATAAATATTATATTTCAAACTTAAAGTACATTTATGAGCTAACTCAACGGTTCCATTCAAACCAGTTAGTAATGGAAAAAAATTTTGCAAAAAGAAAACTTTAAAGAATCTTAGGTTTTAAGTTGGAGGGAGATGAGGAATCATGATTGCGAGATGACCAAAGACTGACAGCAATGAAACATGTTTATATCTACACCTTTAGTAGTGGTGTGAAACAGCAGCGCAGATTCTTTACATCACAAATACGAAACTATCGTCCCTAAGAGAGAGCTCACGTTGCCATGGTGAAATGTGTATGAGAATGTACATAAAAAATTTCTATGTGCTGAAATATTATGTTTAGTTATAATGTTGTGCAGAAGACTACTCTCATGATGATATGATTGGTAATTTTAACCTTGCCAATAAATTGTTTTGCGCTACTGTCACACGTTTAAATGGAGAGGTGCAAGTGAGCATATTTGGTATTAGCCTAGTTTTACAAATACACATTAGTTATTCCTGTAGCGTGGGCTTGCTAGAGCGTATGCCTGTTTTGTCGAATAAATCAATCACAGCCGCTGCGTCAGGTATGGCCGGTGATATCGTAAACGGCAATCTTCCAAATGGGAGCGCAACTGCTGATGCCGATGGAACCGGAACCAACGTAGACTTATTGCTTGGTACGTTTTAAAATTATTATGTCTCAATTATTATTCAATATTCCCACAGATATTGACCGGTGACGCTGATATATAGATATATTATATGTGTGTACATTCAAAATTGTTATATTAAGGATTGGAAACTGTTTCACTTTCTGGGCATGTTCGTACCTATTTTACACTTACACGTAACACTCTCACGTACTGGGTTTCTTTTTAGTTTTAACTAACACACCATTCGTAGTGAGCTTGTCATCGATCGACCCGCACCGTATGCTCCAATTATGGGAAAATTTTTAGACTAGAAAATTTTGAATTATAGAAATATATACATGAAGTTACATAGAATTCTTGTGGCGGCTAGGCTACTTGTTCAGGGGTTCAGTTATACGTTCCCTTTGCGGCCCAGTTGTGAGAAAGGAGGCGTAGGAGCATACTAGATATGGTCAGCTAAGAAAATTTGTTGATGTAGAAAGCTCTTTACTGACGGTTTTATTAAATAGATCAACATGTGTTTACTTCAATGAATATTTCGGTATGTATATATAGGTGGGTTCTCCATTCGCTGAAAATTTTGCCAGGGGGCCCCTGGTTCCGAACCGGGGGTGCCCGATTTTGCCAGGGGCATTTTTCCAAGAGAAAAATGGTTAAAATTCGTGTCAAAAATGGTTTTGGTGGAACGAGTTTGAAGCAAATTTTGATAAAATTTGCAAACTTTTTGGCTTCACAACGGAATTTTAGAGCAAATTTTGATCAGATTTTATGTACTTTGGATCGATTGGAAACAAAAAAATTTTCGAAGAGGATGTGAATCGTGGGGAGCCCAAAATTTTGTCAGGGGGCATATGAACCGGGGGGCACCTGTTCTGAACCAGAGGAACCGAAAAATTCCAGGGGGGCCCCACCCCCTAATTTGGAAAGCCCAGTATAGTGTCAGGTTCGATCATTTTTCTGAAAATAGCGATGAAGCTTTTGAGCAAAATATACTGCCATAACACGTCAGGTGACGATACAGCGGATATTGTTGGAGGCGACTCGAAATCGAGCAGCCAAACGCGGCAACAACAAGCAACACACATGAACGATCTAGCCGATTTACTTAGCGGCGGTAGTACCAGCGTAGGCGATGCCTCGCCAAAAGCAATTGAAAGTACGCAAAACAAACAGCAAGCCACCGCGCATCAAGATATACTTGGATTGTTTGGCACTGGCGTCACGTCTGCGCCGGTGGGGCTGCCTGGAATTTCAGCAGGCTAGTTTCATTCCAAATATTTGATAAAACAGATTACTCTATACTGCTTTTGGTTTTGAAGAATATTTTGATTATCGGAATTATTTTGTTGTTTCTACAGTTGTTTTTGTTTTATACTTATGCTTTTTTGAAAACGTTTTGTTTGGTGTCGGTATGACTTACTTTCTTTTCTTAAACTATGTTATACTGTAGTAATCATACGGAAATTGATTGTTCTCGGCGGATTAAATAGCTTATTGTTTGCGTTTTCGGATCATGTAAAGTCCCCCGATAACCGAGGGAAAACCGCCCATTCTGTGTTCTGTTGCGAGCCAAGGCTAAGCATAGCATTAGAATTAGAGGGATAACAGTTTGCACAATCACTTAGGGGGCCTGACATGATATGCTAGCGGAAAAATGCTTGACGTGACAACATGTTTTCTTTGTCAGATAGAGTAAAAATGTCATCGTACATCAATCAATTAGTAGCAGTCAGTATAGTTGGCACTTTACCGCTTTTTTAAAATTTAGTTCGAAACAAGCTAAAACAGTTTGTAAACGAAAAAAACAAGTTAAATATTGTATCGGACCAAGCATACGAGAATCCTATGAATACCGGTAATGTGTTCTAAATATTCATTTTTGGTATTTTGTGACATACCTGATTTGATGGGTTTTAGAGATTTTTAGTCAGGTCTACTACAGTTACGGACGGAAGTAAAAGCAAATTTTTGGCGAATTTGGACGATTCGCGTAAATTGTACTTTTGTTTATGTCCGTAACTGCAGAATATGATTGTGCACTAATGCGTGAATAAACATAAGCTGTGCCCTTCGATCATCCTAATTTGTAACCCGGACCGTAAACCCTTGTTCCGTAACATTGTTCCAAAACTTTCACTGTGTGTTTGAACGGAAGTTGGACGATTTTCAGTTTGCAAGAAGACGTTATGTAATGCCCATCAACTCTTCATTTGTATTCTTCTCTGCTCGTGAACAAACAGTAAATCTAGCGTAATACATACTTCACAGATTAGTCGGTCCTGTGGTTTAGCTCCCAGTGTTGGCGAACAAAACCAGCTTAATCCAAATCCGGTAGATTTTCGTTCGCAAAAAAATCGGTAATTTTCTTTCGCAAAAAATCGGTAATTTTCGTTGAATTTTCAATCGGCTGGATTTGGATCGCAGCGCTGTGTGTTTGCGAACATTTTTACTCCGAATTGCGGTTCACCTTTTGGTAACCGTTTTTAAATCGAAATAGCAAAATAGGATGGTTGACGGGCGTGGGTTAAGTTTAATGTCGCGTAAGCGCTGTATAATCATTGCTTCAATGGTTCTGTGCTCACCTGATCGCGCTACTGATACCAATATAATCCTGATTTTGGCAATAGATACCCGCGATTAACTTTTATTATTAGTTATAACTTTGTTAAAGACGGCAGTTACGTATTATTTCGTCATGAAATTTATAACTTTGCCATGTTATGATCTTTTTGTCAGCGAAGCCCTTTTCTAGTTATACGCTACATTGAAAAATACATAAAAGTTAACTATGGAGAATTTCGAATCAGTCAGTTTCTTGCTTGACGCAAGTGAACGACGGGTTGTTTAGACTGTCAATGGCTTGGTTCCAGACTTTAAACTTATATGAGAAGCTATGTTGTTATTCTCCCGGCACGCAGAAAAGGTTAAGTATGCTCATTTTTGGTAACAAAACAGTCAAAAATTTTGCTTCATTTCAAATTAGTGGCATGCATGGTGCCCGACGGGTACTATACGCTTTCTAGGTTGTTTAATACGATGAAATCAGTTGTTTTTACCTGGTGTGTATTCAATAGGGATATTACCATTGCAATTTTTCTTGAAAGTTGCGATTTATTAATTTCCAAAGCTTTTGCATTTTTGGTTACTAGGAATAAATGTAAGGAATCTTAACCTAGAGTTTTGGTATTTATAATTGAACCGTGCTAAACGTTAATTTTAGAAGCAACACAAGCGTCAGCTTCATTGAGAACTCAACCAGCGTCCAGTGCGATGAACGAGCTTTTCGACTCACTTTCTACGGGCGTTGATCAAAATGTGATGTCTGTAACTACTGGTGGCGCCACTGTGCCGGGCAGTAGCAGCTTTCCTAGTGGATTTGGACAGCCTTCAGCAAACCTCGCAGCTGGCGGCCAATCGTTGATAACGAGCGCAGCTGCAGCAACTACACCACCCTTCGCTGGTGATCTAATAATTCCAGCGTCAAAATCATTTAATCCCCAGCAAGAATCTATTTCCGCAAGCAATAGCTTAATCTTCGACAGCTTAGATGGTATCATGGGCGGTCTCTCAATTGGATCTGTCAAAGGTTCGCGGTGTCTGCGTGTAATCTCGCTGTGTCCGATAATGTATCTTGTTATATAAACCTTGCTTCGGATATTCCTAACTGTATTTACGTTGTGTATGTTAGAAATGTACTTTTTCGTACTGCACTTAAGAACATCCAGTAGTGTTAAAGATGATTCCTAAAAAAGAACCGAACATCGCTGGGCTTTTGGCAATAGAGAACTTTTGGAATCAGGTATGATCCCGAGATCGGATTAAGGGGGAATAAGCTCAATGTGACGAGGCAAGATTTTATATACGTATATCATACATGCTGACGTCGCTTCGTGGTTTCAGGGGGTAGCCGCGGTCTGCGGGAGGTAGTGGGTATGGGCCGCCTTCGGAGGGTGATCCTGCAGGTGGTTTTCTGGAAAAGGTTGGCGGCCTTCTACATCCCACCCAAGATCCATTTTTACTGATTTGACCACCATTTTTTCCAATTTTCATCCTGTTTTTAATGAACTTTGCAAAAAATTTTCCGCGCCTTTAGCGTCGGGAGGAGGGTTCGAGATGTCAGGGCTACCCCTGAAACGCAGCTTCGGTATATATGACATATAGCTATTAGTGATGGGCTAAAGTCGAAATCGTATTCGGATATATGCTGAATTTGGATATCCGGATACCGTAACGTTGCACCTCATAGCCAGTTAGTTAACGGCGATGTTTTCCTATAACGTTAGGAAAAAGTTTTGGTCTATGTCCACGTAATGTCCCCTTATCAGTAGGTTTTAACATATAACCATTTGCTTTAGGGCGCGGAGTTCGTATCTGATTATCGATTACAAAAACCCAAAAATACTTCCATTTTGAAAACTATAGATTTCCATTCTGTCGCTTTTCCCGCAAACAAATTTATTAGAATGTAGTGTAACGTAATGAAGATTGTGTGTTGCAGGGGCGAAAGCTTTTAAATTCCGTATGTGTGTGTGATCGGTCATAACTCGGGAACGACTTAACCGATTTTCAAGATCTTGGGCTCATTCGAACCGGTATAGTCAATTTACCGTTTTTTTATTTAGGGTGTGGTTCCAGGGTCAAAATGAGTTTTTACCCCATTTTAGTACCATTCGCGGAAGCAAAGTTATTTGTATCTTAACTTCAAAATTTTTTCTCTGGTTGATTTTGTTTCATAGTAAAATAATGAATGCTGATGCTTCTTTTTTGTTTTTCGGTTAAGGCTTCGGTTCATGTGGTATGAGATATGGCACCCTCGTGGTTTCTTGACCCAAAATTCGAAAATTTGTTATGGCGTTCTGGGCGGCTGAAAAGTTTTATTTGAGGTTTTTCAGGCATGGAAAACTCATATTAATTTTCCTCTGCCACCCATGATTCCATAGATACGGAGGTATGGCGCCCCCATGGTTCATCGACCTAAAATTTCTGATTTTATTGTGACGTCCTGGGAGGCTGATAGCTTGCACTTGGGGGTTTTCGGGCATGGGAAACTTGTTGCCGCTGTTAGTTTTGATCTAACTTGTGCGGTATTGCGTGATATTCACATACAGCATGTCGACGTATGCTATCGCAGAGCTGATTGGCTGTGCAAGCAAAAGGCGTAGGTGTACTTATGTTTCACTACGTTCTGCGATCTCGATTGAGGTACTAGTAATATGGGCCAAACTGTACAGCAAAGCTTAGATTGACTTATCAACATTTCAATATTTCTGGATAATTTTTTCCCTGAGCTGAGTTATATCACAAAAAACCATAGAAATGCAGCAGTTTTCGTAGTTTTGGCATCAGTAATGGACTGTATTAGTAATGTTGACATGGGTCATTTCACGAAACCATGTACTTTTGAAACACCACTTTTTGAAGCCAAAATGAAACGTTTTCGTATGTACAGTGTCTAGACCCATCCGACATAAAAACCCTGAATTTTTGGAATATCGATGTCTATGCAAAATAAGCTACCTGAAAGCTGCTTCAGGGGTCGCAAAAGGTGCCCCTGGGGATCAAATTTTAATTAATCCGAAATAAGTCATTATTCTGTAGTGTAACGGAGTGATATGTGAACCATGGTCTGTTTGTACGCAAGTTGGACCAAAAGGGTCACGGTCAAGCCGTTTGGAGGACTTGCGATTTAAAATAGGTGCAGCTAGGGCCCTTTTATGGTTAAAAATCGATGAATTTAGAACAAAACTGTCGCAGAAGTTTTTCTACCGCAACGGAGACAGCACCTACTGATACCATTTTATGCTCATAACCAACCATGAGTGGGGGATGTCCGACGAAAAATTTCAAGCAGATCCTTAGGCCTTGTAAAAATTGGCACCCCGATATGTGTTAGCCGGGGGGGGCTACACTTTAGGTCGGCGAGGCTACACATTCCTACAACATACGTTGCGTGAAACTTTACCAACTTCTAGAGATTCTAGATTTATTTTAATACAATGCCGCTGTAAAACACACACATTGATCTATGGTTAGCTTATATTTAGGTGATGATACCAAGGACAATGAGAAGAATATATGTACGGGCAGGCAGAAGGGTTCCCTAGCTACCCAGTTAACAACGCGGTCCCATATCAGATGGTGCAATGACGAAGAACTTTTATACTAATATGGTTGTTGCGACCTTCGGTTTCTTTTATTATACATGCGGTCGGGGGAACTACATTTTCATTAAAACTTTTTAATATTTTAAAACATGGGTCGATTCTAGTTGGGCGTTACTATGTTTCTATCCGGCTTATTGTAAGACCTTCATTTATATTTAAGACCTGTATTTTTTCAATAACACCTGTACAGATTACGATTACCGTTACATAGCATTTTTGGCGCTAGTGCATTTTGACGTTATTTACTAGCGTATGCAAGCTGCCAGATTTGATCTTGGTCGGGGGGGGAACATGTCACGAAAAAAATTTTCGGAATCTTGAAATCAGCTTTAGTGTCGGAGCTTACTCCTAAGTTTTTGCGTAAAAATTAGCAAATACCAAAGGATCACACTGAAATGAAAAACATATATATGTATCACGTGCTAATGATACGGCGAATGTTTATAGTGGGACATGTGTTTTTGAATTAGTTTGGCCAACCCGGTTTGAAGCCCTCTGGCTCCTGCTATGTTAGTAGTACAGAGGTCCACCATACCTCATTATGACTGTCGGACATGCTGTTACTACATCTCACAGCGACATTAAAGTTCCTTCCAAAAGACTGGTGGTATGAACCAAAGAGTGTCGATGTAGCCCCCAGACTAAAATGACATGGTTTCGTGAAATGACCCATATATATTATTAATACAATTATTAGGGAATACAAACCGTTTTCAGCGTAACCAAAATAAACCATTCTTGATGCTCAAAATGCAATATATACATAGCAGAACAAATGATGAAAACTCACTATATTTCGGAAATTGGGTTCGTCGACTGTATAACCTTTTAAACTCCATGAAACGGTATAATATAGCCGCGTTCGGGCCTAAATATCAAAACCGTCGTATTCACTGTTCTTGATAGGATAATATACAATCGTCGTGTGGTAAAACTATGCAATAAAGTGCCGAAATTTTAAATTTTGCCATTTAGACCCCAAAACTTTTCGAATTCAACTGAAGGGTACATCTTCATCACTCTTGATATCGAACAAAAAAATTATCGAAATCAAGAATAAAAAATTTATCGAAATCCATCTTTCCGAAAATAAGTTATACGTGACAAATTTTCACAGTCTTTCCCAATAGCGCACCCGCTGGATACACGCTCCGTTTGGATTACTACATATGGATTCGTCTCCTTTTTATAGAATGGAATTAAGATAGCGGTGAGCCAGTTGTTAGGTATGATGTCTGTTACACAGATTTTCGATAAGAATCGCTGGAGACTTTAGACTGTTTGGATGTTTTACAGCTTGTATGCTTCAGCAGCATTCCGTCTACACGAGCCGCTATACCATTACGGGGACATTTTATGACTATAATTGATATCTTACCGATGGTTGGCCACTCATCACAGTTAACCTCATATCACCCTTTGAAGAGCTTATCGTCGCCATTCAGAGGAACTGAGGGGTTGATGATTGAGAAGCTGACTGAAGTGGTCTAGTAACTGATACAACTGCTTTTTCTCAGTGGAAACTGCTTTCCGTTGGCGCCGCTAATAACGCGTTGTTTGTCTGTTTGACAAGGATTTGAAATTATTTTTGTAAGACCGAAGAGTTTTTCGTAGTTCTTCAAAATAGAAGCGTGATTTAGTTCAGCTGCAATTTCGGTCAAGTATGTAGGTATCCTTGTCCTTTTTAACACGTTGATGCAGCTTTATTCTCAGCCTGGGTCGTGGCATTGTGGTATGTTCGACAGCTACGGAGTCATCACACCCATTGAAAACGTTTATTTGGTTTAATTTTGGGGAGTGTTCCTTTTACGATGCTTGTGGCGTTAGTTCAGCTGCAATTTCGGTCAAGTATGTAGGTATCCATGTCCTTTTTAAGACGTTGAGCTTTATTCTCAGCCTGGGTCGTGGCACTGTGGTATGTTCATGAATGGATTCGCTCAACTTGATCCCAACAGCTACTGAGTCATCACACCCATTGAAAACGTTTCTTTGGTTTAATTTTAGGGAGTGTTCGTTTTACGATGCTTGTGACGTTGGTTCCGAAGTAGAAACGATGCTCTTCATTGGGAAGCTCACTGTCTTGGTTGACAAGCGGTCTGAGAGAGCTGTGGTGTTTTCTCGCAGCATTGCGAAATCGTGATGTAGGTATGGCCGGACATGACCGTTCGGTCCAGACCGTGTCTTAGTTTCAAACACATACTGCGTGCCCGATAAGCAATGATTTGAATGAGCACAGTCCTTGACGGAAGATAACCCCGTTTATTCAACACGATATGATCGACTGAGTAATATAATACATAATATAATTTCAATAAACATTATACTATTTGAAATCAATGGTGGTCGTATCCTTTTTGGGTCTTGATATTGCAGTTTTGTAGAAGAAAATTTCGGGGGATTTAAATTATTATTACCCTGGAGTGATACTTTTGGCTTTTATAGAGATATATGTGAGTTAATAATGAGTAATGTTTACCATTAGGTCATAGCCATGTTTCTAGGTTCTTACTTTTGCGCCGAAAGTTGCAGTTGACTAGGAATAGTTTCAAATATTGAGCGGCTGATATCAATCGCAGCCATTGTTTGTACCAATCCCGATGACTAATGCAGAGTTTCCGAGCGTTATGTTCTCATCTGGATGCCTTGGGCTAACCTGCGCATCGAAATCATCGCAGATCACGATGAAATTTGTTTTGGGACAGCTGTTGACTTCGTCTATTGCTCGTAGAATGCACACTACTCCGTTTCGCTGGCGCGTTTCGCGAAGACTGCCACGATTGAATTGTTGGTACGTTTTGCAGGAATAATCAAGGATGCCAGTAGAGATACTAGAGGTTTTCAATTCAATTCAGTTGAGGCTGCAAGGTTCGCTTGATGGCCACACGTACGAGTAGCTTCCCTGCTTTTCGGGACGGGAAGAAAGCATTGTGTAAGTTGTTGAGCCTCGGGATATATCCATACTACCACATCCACCAAGTCTAGGTTGAGACAACACAGCTAAGTCGACGAAACAATTTATAAGGGAGTCGCATAGTAATGAGTCGTAGCCTTCTTTTAGAATCGTTAGCACGTTACATGTAACATCTTTGTATTGAAGTGTTTAGAGTTTGTGCTACCAATCACCCATTTTTCACGTCGTTGGCAGCAAGTCGACGCTCGTAGTTTACCATGTGCATTGTAGCAAAAGTATGTTTGTAGTTTCATGCATCATGAAGGTTGGCTAAAGTTCTCGAGGGTTTCCAGGCTTTCAACTTGCTGAGGAACCAACGGTAGTTGACGTTTTATCGTGTTTTATCATCCACTAACCCGGTATCTGGCTTTGAAACCACAACGTTTGTCCGTTGGCATTCCTCCTTACTACACGGCGTTATCATGCCATTTTGAACGAAGAGAGGCGCGGGAGCGCCTAACCCCGGCCAATGCCTTGACGTAGCCAATGACTCCGATTATAGCGTTACCACGCATTCATGTTCCTTGAATGCGTTATACTTGAGAAGACTGTCACCACGCACAGATCGTGAGACTAGTACTCTGGACAGGGCGCTTTGAACGACTCGAAAGTACGAAGAAGACACCGATCGTTTATAATAATTATTATTATTACAAAAATATATAATATCGGATTATAATAATGTAATTCAGTATAGATATTTTATAAAATAATCTATGTCAAAGATGGCGATACTGTCAATCTCGATAATTATATATATTGCACGGAGATAGCATAAATATGGCAACGTCATTTATATTGGATCACGATATATTTCCTGGTTAACCTTACCCCTTGATTGTGGGGCGCCTCCATATTGATGAGTTTACACCAAACAATCCTATCTATTGCTTCGATTGCGATGTGGTTTTAAGGGGCTATTGCTGCATTAATGGAAGTGAATAATGTTGAAATATAGGATCGAAGTTTTGGTTGTTAAGACTCGCAACGGAAACACCGCCTGGTTTATTAGGTTCGCCTTCGCAACGGTGTATAATAATAGCAGTTACACCTAATATTTATATTGTTATTTCAGATTATCTTTTTTATATTTTTGTAATTCCAGATGAACTCGAGACCATATAGGCAATATTTGAAATAATTATTTGCAGATCAGCGCCAGTCGTCCTTTGTTCCTCCGATTACAGCGATCAACGAACGTGGGTTGCGACTCGAATTTTCGTTCGACAAACCGGCCTCGTCCGACGAAAGCCAACGCGTTATCCGGATCGCTGCGTTCAATACAACGTCGTCGTCGATGGACCAGTTTGTGTTTCAAGCTGCTGTTACGAAAGTAAGTCATATGCAGGAGAAGAGGTTCTTGCTTCCGGCGAAGCCATGAAAAAATATTTTTCAGTGTTTTGCGTTCTTTGCTATTAGCGATCATTAATTTCATGTTAGGTTATGTGGTCAGAAGTTTTATTTACTAACACCTTTAAAATCTTGGAACATCATTTCGTGAACAGTTAATTCTTGGCTATAATTGAATGTATAAGAATTTGGGGTTTTTAAGTTTATAGCAGTGCATGTGCTACGTAGATATTTTGTAGTATAAAACTGGTCGATAAATAGTTCCTAAAGCTGTAATTCATGAATTATATTAACAGTATTCGTATTGACATTCATATTCAATCGTCTTATTTCTTTAGCCACCACGCAGAGCTTATTTCAATCATTTTTGATTGTTCTCTACCAATATTTTCTGTTCATCACTCAGTTGATGGCTCATCAGCTCCGTTCATCGACCCAAAATTCACAATTTTATTGTAGCATCCTAAGAGGTTGATACCTTATACTTGGAGGGTTTTCAGGCATGGGAAACTTATTGTCGGTGTGAATTTTGTTCTAACTTGTGCGGTATTGTGTGATATCCACATATAGCATATCGACATATGCTATCCAGAGCTGCTTGGCTGTGCATGCAAAAGGCGCAGGTGTACTTATGCTTTTCTACGTTCTGCAATCTCGATACAGTTACTAGTTTATTTTTTAGGCATTCCAAATTCAAGTTTTACCACCGTCAAGCAGCAGTATCCCTCCGAATAATAGTTCTGTTCCGGTTACTCAACTATTGAAAGTTCAGAAAGTTACTTCTGGCAGCAATCAACCGGTAAGCCACGAGCAATGTATGACAATCGAAATGAATTAGGTATATTTAAAATCAAACGTTGGACATATCAAATTACCTTCGTTCAAAAGCAACCTGATTTAGTTTAATCGATCGAAGATTCGATTAATCGCAGACAAATTCCACCGAAGCTTGACGGACATATCTAGCAGTGAATGTGCAGTCTTGCTGTGCTTAATTGAATTTAGCAAAATAATATTCTTTTATTTTAATTTATTCTTTGTTGGAATTCAGTCAAGTGACAAAACTATGCCGCGTTAACATTAAGTTGCCTTGCAGTGACTGCACACAGTGTTACAAATGCAACAGTTCTGCCACGAATTGAAAATTGTGATTGTGGCATTCTATGTGTTCGGAGCGCGCGGCGCCTCCGAGGGGCGGAGGATTGGACCACCTGTCAGGTGAGGGGGTAGCCTAGGCCTTTGAAAAAGTCAAACTCTCAGGGAACCGGCTGTGGGCACGAATAAAATTGGGCTGTATTATAAGTAGGTAATTTTCCTTCAGGGACAAAAGAACTTAGATGTTTGGTTACATACACATGCAATTTCAATCGGATTTACGTAAAGTAACTTCAGTAAAATGACTTGAACCACTCCAGAAATAGCCATATTGCAGCTAACGTATATATAGGGCAAAATATGTTTGCAATTAACATGAAATTATTATAACACATTTGATATCATTGTTATATATCATCATATATTGTAATCTTTCTGATATTGTGATGTAGAGTTATTGTTGCATTTGATTTGATATTAGCTATTTGATTTTATGTAAATGATACAAGTTTCAACTATTGACAGTCGCTAGGAATGCGTCATCTTAGCTGTTGTTATTAATTGAAGCGCTTTTTAGGATATTTAACGAAAATGAGCATATTGTGAGAAATCTGATGGAAAATATTAGGTTTTCAAAAATACGCTGCTAAGTTATTACAGACGATTCACAAACGAAGAGTTTGCACAAGATTGTGTGCGTAACAATGAAGTAATGCGCATTTCCATACGCGTATTTGAAACTCTACATGCGCCTTCTTGCGCGTAACTACGAAGTTAATTAACATGCGCGAATAACATATGTTACGGGCATTTCATTGCCCGTAAGAAAAAATTACGCCCGATTTGTTCTAACTACGGTAACTACCATTCGAACAAATTGCCCGTAAAAATTTTGCGTCTGGATGAGCGCATTATTTTGTGAAACGCACATTACCTACTGTACCAACAAACCCACAGCGTCGGCATTTTGATATGTGGATATTTCCACGAAAACATGATGCCGTGATGTCCACATATAGCATATCGACGACTGCTATCGAGAGTTGAGTTGATGTGCACGCAAAAGGTGCAGGCGTAGGTGTACCTATGCTTCACTACGTTCTGCAATCTCGATAGAGTTAGTAGTAGTAGAAAGATATTGCCACAACACGCTGTGTCATTACTACTGCAAAAACATGGAATTGCATAATGGAATGTCACATTTTCGTGGCAGTGATAAATAATTACCAAAGTCTGGAAGCAACTTAATTTGAACGCGGCACTATTTTGATTCCATTAATGGTACACGTGGTCTTTTTGTAGTTACTAAAGTGAAACTTACTTAGATATATGTTGAGGGCCATCGATTCCTTTTTTAACGCAGCTGATTCATCGCTCATATGTTAGGTAGCTGTAACTCGGGACTGAGCAAACAACAAAGCGAGTTTCACAAAAATACGAAAGTAAATTTTGTCTGGACTTTCTCGTAAGGGTCAAATTTGGTGGGCGATACGCCGAATTGCTAGAACAACTTTATAATTTTTAGCGGAAAACTGAACTATTTAATAATCATGCTGTGTGTTGTAGGTTACAAAGTTTTTTATGGCTACAACTATAACTGACTCGCCAAAGAATGACCAGATGTTGCTATAGAATTATCTATGCCGCATTGGAGAAATTTTCTCAAACTGTATAATATAACACTATTTAACCAAATTATTTCTATTGTTGTTGAGCAAAACTATATTTTGTTGTATTTATTCAAAATAAATAACGCATTTCGTGTTTATTAATTTCAGTTTCGTATGCGTCTCAAGATTATGTTTAGTCAGAACGGCGCTCCAATTACGCTTCAAAACGACGTAAATTCTTTTCCACAACAGCTTTGGGCCGGTGCCTTATGACACCGAACATGTTTCGAAAATTATTAATAATTTTGTGCTATTTATATAGTAATTTATACATGTGTATTAAAGAGATAGCTATTTATATTTCTGAAAAACTCAATTTCATAATTACTTTGTAATGAGTTGTTTGTCACGAAGCGTGAAGCTTTTACTTTTTGGTCTGATACATGGGTTATTTTAAGGTTCGAACAGGTAGCTTATTAAATTTAAATTGTTATTAAAATCCTGTGCTTTAGAACCATAATGACGCATATGAAATTGACCTCAACCGTCCAAAAAGGTGGCCGTATGCAATGGTCAAATTTTGCAACTTTTTTTAAAATTTAACGGTTAGACTTGTACTATTCAGACTTTAATATTCTATAGAGTTAGAGAATGGATAAATTATGTAAAGTTAGAACAGATAAGTTAGTTTTTTTAAATTATACAATATTGTTTATATGCTAGTAACTAAATTGTTTTGACGGTATATAAGCTAAAAAGATATTCTGATTTTAACTTATTTGTCGCGCAAACTGCAACGAATATTAATGTTTTATCTTCGATCATAATACAGATGTTTCGAGCCATTAGTTGTACAAAAACGTACGCAAATGTTTATAAACACATTTTGCATGATTTGGGCTTGGACGTGCGTGAAGTCGCGGAAAGAATTCACTCCAAAAATACTCGCAAATACGTTTAAACGCATTTTCGTGCATGTGTGTAGTCGTTTGTGGTCGCAAAAATTCAAGTGCAACATTTTAGATATAACTGAAACCTCATTTTCCCTCTGTAATAAAATCGATGGTACCGTCTTTAAATCATTCCTATTTGTGTGGTACAGAGATATAACCTATATGGAGCGACGTGCCAGATTATATGCTATCATATGCAAAAGACTCCATGCGAACATCTTCATTCGTATCTGAGGTATCTAGAAAAAACTGCGCGGAGGGACACAGTGAAATTTATCAGTGCGCATACAATTAATTAAATTAAAATTAATGCAATTAATGATGTGATCACTGCAAGTCGTATATGATTGCATTAATTACCGCTAACTTGTTCTGAACAATATGTGTAATGGATATATTGTGTACACGCTAGCAAAGACTGTTAAAATACAATATAATAATAATAATATTATTGCCATATATTTTAATACGCCAGGTTTAAATGCAAGATTGTAAATTTACCGTAAAGATCTTACTTGAAAACATAGTTAACTCTCAATTTATACAGCGGGTTTATACGTGTTGTAATTTAATATGGGCATACAATTTCTAAATTCTATGGTGTTTCAAAATAATTTTTTACTCCATAATATCGTAGGAGCGTTTCTTCGTAAAGCATGCGCTTTTGGTATAATTGACAATAATGTGGAATTGTATTTTATGCATTAAAGTCTTACAGAAATTAATGTATAATTCTACATTAATTATGTATAACTTATTTTTTGTCTACAAACATGATGCTAAGAAACCTTGAACTTTGGGCCTATGTTCGACATAAAAGTTCTCATAGTTTAGATTACAGGATATGTCCGCTGTGTAGCTCAGTTGTTAGAGGAGAGGTGTGTAAAGCATAATTTAGAGGGTTCGAGTCGACCGCCTTTGTCCTCATTTTTTGATATTTCAACTATCATGTTAGCTTCAAAATTTTTAAGATTATAAATTTAGCGTCGTCTCCCATAACTGTTCGGAAGTAATCTTTAATCCCAAATGGAAAACGCTTAATGGTTATAACAAGAAAGCGCATAACTATATGTGGATTGTTTCGCCGCAAAGCCTTTGATTTATCAGTCGAAATGTTCTCTAATTTTATCAAAAGCAAAAACAGGAGCTTATTTTCTTCTTAGTGCGAGATCGAATTGCAGGTTCAGCAGCCTAGAGGTGAGAACGGGTCTAGTTTTTTTTATGCGCTACCTCGCCTGAAATGTGACCGACCACAGTCCGGCTCAAATCTTGAAGATCGGAGTGGATTGAAAACTGAGCAGATCCGATGGAGCTGATACGCTTTTATCAAAAATATTATTTTATAAAATTCCACGAATATTGAACTATTATTGTGTATACATTTAAATTTATGCTATCTAATACAAAACGTATTAAATACACAAATCTAAAAATACCTGAAACTCAACACCGCTGGCAATAGCTAGGTGCCAATAATCATGTTGATCGCAATACGGTTGCTAAAATCGATTCAGTAATCACTAAACACGCCACAAAAATTTTAGCGCTGGATGCTGGAAAACATAGGCCGAAAACGCCCGTATCATCAAACACGGGTTTATATGTGAGTGCAGGGAAGTGTCATACTCTTTCCTAATGCACTCTTGATAATACTAGTTGCTGAAAGTGCAACTGCATTTTGAACAAATCTTTGAGTATAATATATGTTAAGCTAATATGCGATGCACATGCGTTATGCATACGCTGCGGTTATTTCAACGCCAGAATTTTTTTGCTACAAATTTAAAATCTACTGAATGCAAAATATACTAGTTTCTGAATAAAAACACCTAATGCACTCTTGGTATTATTTATCGTACTAGTGAGTGAATTGGAGAATCAACGGCCCAGATTCTATACTGCTTAACTGCTTGGAGTAGTAGCGTAACCTATGTTACAGTCAAAGATTTTTTCTAAGGGCTGTTCCACCTTCGGTATTGTTCAAAATTCAGTTGCACTTTCGGCAATTAGTATTATTTATCGTACTAGTGAGTGAATCGGAGAACCAATGGCATAGATTCTATACATCTTAACTGCTTGGAATAGTAGCGTAACCTATGTTACAGTTAACGATTTTTTCAAAGTGCTGTTCCACCTTCGGCATTACTTATATATCTTACTACTGAATGACCTGGAGAATCAATGGCCCAGATTCTATACTATTGCCTCTTTTCGCATGAATTTAATATAATGTTGAACAATTTTGCCGCAGCTGCGGCTTGATGTTGAGTTTCGGTGCGAGCCTCGCACGCTAGCCACCACGCTGGTTAGGAGATATGTTGCTCGACTTTTTGATGAACCTCTTAGATCGAGCGAATATTAACCCACGTGCAGACGCACACCGCAGGACAAACTCGGTTAGCGGATCGTGTCACCCGAAGCACGCTGTAGAAATGTGTTACACTGTGTAACCATAAAAAGGATAACATATTGAATTTTTTCCTTTGGAACAATAGAAATTTGTGGAATCCATTTGCCCGAAGATGAATTACAGTGACAGACAATAATGTTTCACTATTTTTCCTCTTAGCGCCTTCAGTAGAATATCCGCTCGCTCCGTTTCAATAGCTACCCGTGTTTTGTGTTTAAGCCACAATTACGAATTTTGCTTTATCGTCCATTACTTAACCAGAGAAACTATCCGGTTCAGATTTCAATTGTGCTGAACATCGTGTAAAGTTGCCCACAGGCAATAACAGCAATAGGTATCCCCATTCGCTAGATAGTAAGAAGTCATGAAATAGGAATTTGGAAACGAAACGTCGTGACTGCTCTTGCTACCTTTTAAATGTTTGGGGGTATATATTTGGTTAAAATTTTTATAATGCATGTGCCTGTGGGTTGCATGCATGTAGCGTGAATTATTCATGATGGCAATTCTATCTAAGCTCAGCAATAGTGTCCAAACATGCTTTGTTCCAGAATTTTAAATTTGATTCGGTATGACTTGACTTATTATTTATGGCATTGCTTGTGACTCTTGTTTTCGCAGTTCGGTCCAACCATCAGAAGTCAGAATTGCGATATGGAATGAGGCTTTGAAAACACTACCATGTGCAAATGTGTATTTTTGTCGAGGTATCTTCGCAAAAATTGACCAATCCGGTTTCGAATTAGAAAATACAATACATGCTTTACATATCTTAAATATCCGTTGCACTTAGATTTGAGCTGGGTAGTTGATAAAGCGATATCCCTAAGTTCAACGGTCTCAACAGAGTATATATATATCTAGTTCAGCGTTTTATGTTTAAATGTTGACGTTTTAATTAACTATGCTTAAATGTAGTTTTTTAACTACTAAACTCTACCGCAGCGTGTAACATTTGATACAGTATACATTGTGAAGCGATGCGCTATACGATTATATGGCGTGCGTTCGCTGTTATTCGTTCGCTTTGCGAAGTTCCTTAAGAAACTGAGCAACAGCGTAATTACTACAGCGTGACGCTTGCACGCAACGAATTCAAGTTCAAATCGCTTTTCCGGCAAAAGTTTTTTCAACATTGTACGAAACAAATTTATCCATGGGGAAAGTTGTACGGTGTCATGAAAATAAGGATTATCTAACAATACATTTGATGAACCCTTTCATTTCCATAGTAATATGTTTATTTTGTTAAGGGCCCAAGTCAAGGAAATATACTTAACGTTATATCTTTAAAGATATAAGGTTAATGGGGAGGTTCGGTGGCGGCGGCAGCCCCCGGTTTTAGCCTTAGTGTGTCTTATGTAATCACCTTAGCTTATGCGCAGACTAGGTTTGGTATATCTAGGATGGCATGTTTTGCATGTATACAACTTACGTCCCTCAGCCTTACTTTCGCCGTATAGCTGGCCAAAATGACACAGTGGTATGTGTGTAGTGTCGCTGAAGTGTGGATTGCCCACGTAGAACCTATGCAGTTAAGTTTTGACCAAATCGTGGTGAAGTTTGCTTGGACGCAATAGCCGAACAAAATTAATATATACTGATGGTATTCTGTTTGTAATATTTATTCGTTCAACTGTGCTTCTTCCTGTATTTGCTTTCTTATTGTTGCTATATAGATGGTGGATTCCCATATTTGTGATTATTCCGACGTGTTGGCCGTTTCAAAAATAAACTATGTTGTTATATCTATATGAGCGTTTTCGCCCTTTAACTCATACATTCTTCGGACAACTGAATTCGGCGAAACTTTATGTTGTACTTACTGAATTCGGCGAAGCTTTGATTGTGTTGTACTTACTGAATTCGGCGAATACTGCACTGGAACACGCGTATTCGTTAACTTTGCTAGGAGTCTTAAGGATCCGAGCGACAGCTGCTACATAGCTCAAGGGTTGAAAATCGCGATATTCACCGTAGGGTCGAGGCTTGATATCTCGTGGCGAATAATAACTGCGCATTAATGCAATTAGTTCATCACGTAAAGGTTAATGATTAACGCGTGTTTTCACTTTATTAAAGTATCTAGCTTTGTGTGGTCGCTCTCTTAGTTCTCGCACGCATCCTGTACGACAGGCTTCCCATAATAACGTTGCGATTCCTGTGATGGAGGTAGGAATTTTCTAGCCCAACCCAACAATTCGTTTGTTAAGCAAACCGCTGTGTATCTGACGCTAATCTCGCTTATGTATTTATACTAACGGTGTATGGTAAAATGACAGAAATCAACAGCATACACGTGAAACTACCTTCGAAATATATGAAAACTGCTTTACGCATAAGCCAAATTTTAGATAAGTCGCACCGAGTTTCCTTTAGCTCCACACCGAAGTGGGTCACTTTTGAAGATACAGCGATAATTCTGGCTCCAATGGTTCAACTTGTGAGCTGTTTCAGACGATACGCATTTCGCCTTATTTTATGCCATTTTCCTGCCATATGCCAGCCAATATTTTTGGATTTTAATAGTACACAAAAATTTCTCCGCATTAGTAATTTTCTATATCCTTTGAATCGCATTATCGAGCTGAGTCGAATGGTGGTACAATCGGCGCAATCGTTTCATGGGTCAACGACATAGGCTTAAGATTTCACACAAATATCCACCACACCAATCGACTCAGCGAGTGAAATTACCATATATGAGACTAACGGGTCTCTTCTTTTAGCCCTCCAGCCTGAATTTGGTCAATTTTCAAGATACAGAGATGATTTTGATATCAATCGATTCAGCTCGATGAGGCGGTCCAGTAAATAGTCATTTTACCCACATCTCTGAAATTTTTTTCAATTTTTGAGGTCCCAAAGCTCCCTCCTCGGGAACCCAAAAATTTTTTCTTCGGAATATGGTCATATTAGGTGCCGTTCGATTCGGCTTGATGAGAGAAATTTAATGGTATGTAGTGTATTGAAATCTACACCACCGTTAGAAACCTATGAGGGGCCCAAGTCACCCTAAAGGGCGGAAATAAAATGCAGGCCATGCCGTTCACGATATACTAAGCCTTAGTCTTAGCCTAAGCTAAGGTCCTTATATGAGACATACACTAAGCCTAAGTCGGGGGGCTGCCGCTCCCCGAACCCCCGTGCTAAGCTGTTCTTTTTTCGAACGTTATAACCTAGCCCCTCAGGCCCTAATAACCTTCTAAAACGGTGGCCTAGATTTCAATAAAATACACACCAGTAGATTTCTCTCATCAAACCGAGTCGAACGGTACCCAACATGACCATATTCCGAAGAAGAAATTTTGGGTTCCCGAAGGAGGACCATTGGGACCTCAAAAAATCGAAAAAAAATTTCAGGGATGTAAGTAAAATGAGTATTTTCTGGAGCGCCTCATCGAGGTGAATCGATTGATACCAAAATCAGCTCTGTATCTTCGAAAATTGACCAAATTTGGGCTGGGGGCTAAAAGAAAAGAACACAGATTAACTTCATTTTCTCGATTTTGCTATCCCTGATGCGCATATAGCAATGATGTCCTTCTGAGGATACCCAATCTCCCATAGCTCTTGACCAATTTAACCAATTTAATATGCTGAGGTGTAGTGCTACATACACTGTGGAAATGCATCAGTTTCTACGTAATTTTACCTTAATTTACCATCGGAGTGAAGTCCTTTGTATTGTGTGGGAATGTAACAATCGATTCAAAGTATATAACCAGTAGCAATATTCATAGATACGTCGTTAACGTTACAAAAGACTCAACATGTGGAAGTTTTGTCTACAAATAGTCCACTGCATACCATCCATTCACATACGGTGTATACACCATATAATGGGAGAAATGGTGTGTGAGACACCATCAACCTCTCACTATTGTGTTTGCAACACCATACAATGGGAGATATTTAACAACGATCAAAACTATGGTTGTGATCACTTGAGGGACAGTAAAGTTTAGTACGTATCAGCTTAAGGCATCATAACACTTTTTGTAAATTCATTAGCGCTTTCAGAAAAGATCATAAAAATACGTCAATCAGACTGGGTTTTACTCAACCCGTCACAAAATTTTATCTAAATATGCGCTTTCACAGAAATTTAAAAATATACGTCGGTTAGGGGCATAGCTATAAACTCTTAAGTGGTGCACTAGATTTGCGAGTCATGCGTCACGGGAGGGCACGGATAGCTGCCACAGCGAAATTCATTGACCTATTTTTCACGTTGACTACGTCCCTGAAGACGGTGTCCCTGATATTATAAAGTAAACGCGGCATCATTGAATGCCGTTCAAAGTATTCGTTGTGGCCAGTGGGAATCGAATACTTATACCGAGTATCATTCTGCATGCACAACGGAATTGCTGGTTTTAAGCCCTCTTGAAACTGTCAATAATAACTAACTTAATTTTATACACCGAAATGACAGTTCATTGTCAATTACAACAATTGTTATCTGCGGCCGAGTAAACAGCGTATCATTAATACCGCCCACAATTTACAAAAAATATATCCTACATATAGTGTGCATATGCAAAAAAAGAATGTTTTTTCTGGAAACCAACCAAAAATAGTACAGGAGCAGCAACAGCAGGAGCAAGCGATTAGCAATAC
>JASANE010005667.1:0-10303 GCA_030248225.1 Trileptium ribeirensis | reverse complement strand
CAGTGTGCCTCAAATGGAGAAAAATATCACTGTCTAGTGACGATATGAACACGTAGAAAATGGTTTTATATAAAATATACGGGAAATTTTGCTGTTTCCGGCAACTATAAGGTGTGACATACCTTATCTAGAAGAGCACAAGTATCTTGGTTAACGAATATGTAAACTGTTTTATGTGCTTTGCTAGGATAGCAGTGTGCCTAAAATGGAGAAAAATATCACTGCCTAGTGACGATATGAACACGTACAAGATGGTTTTATATAAAATATATGGAAATCTTGCCTGTCTCCGACAACTTTCCGGTATGATGTACCTTATCAGACGATAGAATCATCTCGTTTACTCTAAATTACTTATAACTGTTCTATGTGTTTTTTAGCATAGAGCAGCGTGCCTTTAAAAAAATCGGACAAAAATATCACTGAGAAGATAGTATTATATAAAATATACCGGAAATATTGCTGTCTCCGACAACTTTCCCGTATGATATACCGTATCAGACGATACAAGCATCTCGTTTACTCTAATACTTAAACTGTTCTATATGTTTTGCTAGGATAGCAGTGTGCCAAAAACAAGCAAAAATATCACCGTTTAGTGACGATCTGCACACGTAGAAGATGGTATTATATAAAATATACGGGAAATCTTGCTGTCTCCGACAACTTTCCGGTATGACAAACCCTATCAGACGATACAAGCATCTTGTTTACTCTAATACTTAAACTGATCTATATGTTTTGCTAGGTTATCAGTGTGCCTCAAATGGAGAAAAATATCACTGTCTAGTGACGATATGAACACGTAGAAAATGGTTTTATATAAAATATACGGGAAATTTTGCTGTTTCCGGCAACTATAAGGTGTGACATACCTTATCAGACGATACAAGTATCTTGGTTACTCTAATACTTAAACTGTTCTATGTGCTTTGCTAGGATAGCAGTGTGCCTAAAACGGAGAAAAATATCACTGCCTAGTGACGATATGAACACGTAGAAGATGGTTTTATATAAAATATATGGGAAATCTTGCTGTCTCCGACAACTTTCCGGTATGATGTACCTTATCAGACGATACAATCATCTCGTTTACTCTAATACTTAAACCGTTCTATGTGTTTTTTAGGATAGCAGTGTGCCAAAATCGGACAAAAATATCACTGAGAAGATAGTATTATATAAAATATACCGGAAATATTGCTGTCTCCGACAACTTTCCCGTATGATATACCGTATCAGACGATACAAGCATCTCGTTTACTCTAATACTTAAACTGTTCTATATGTTTCGCTGGGAAAGCAGTGTGCCTAAAACGGAGAAAAATATCACTGTTTAGTGACGATCTGAACACGTAGAAGATGTTATTATATGAACGATACGGGAATTCTTGTTGTCTCCGACAACTTTCCGGTATGACATACCCTATCAGACGATACAAGCATCTCGTTTACTCTAATACTTAAACTGTTCTATGTGTTTTTTAGGATAGCAGTGTGCCAAAATCGGACAAAAATATCACTGAGAAGATAGTATTATATAAAATATACGGGAAATCTTGCTGTCTCCGACAACTTTCTGGTATGACATACCCTATCAGACGATACAAGCATCTTGTTTACTCTAATACTTAAACTGTTCTATATGTTTTGCCAGGATAGCAGTGTGCCTAAAACGGAGAAACATTTCACTGTCTAGATACGATCTGAACACGTAGAAGATGGTATTATATAAAATATACGGGAAATCTTGCTGTCTCCGACAACTATAAGGTATGACATACCTTATCAGACGATACAAGCATCTTGTTTACTCTAATACTTAAACTGATCTATGTGCTTTGCTAGGATAGCAGTGTGCCAAAAACAAGCAAAAATATCACTGTTTAGTGACGATTTGAACACGTTGAAGATGGTTTTATATAAAATATACGGGGAAATCTTGCTGTCTGCGACAACTTTCCGGTATGGCATACCCTATCAGACGATACAAGCATCTCCTTTACTCTAATACTTAAACTGTTCTATATGTTTTGCCAGGATAGCAGTGTGCCTAAAACGGAGAAACATTTCACTGTCTAGATACGATCTGAACACGTAGAAGATGGTATTATATAAAATATACGGGAAATCTTGCTGTCTCCGACAACTATAAGGTATGACATACCTTATCAGTCGATACAAGCATCTTGTTTACTCTAATACTTAAACTGATCTATGTGCTTTCTTAGGATAGCAGTGTGCCTAAAACGGAGAAAAGTATTACTGTCTAGCGACGACCTGAACACGTTGAAGATGGTTTTATATAAAATATACTGGGAAATCTTGCTGTCTCCGAAACTTTCCGGTATGACATACCTTATCAAACTATGCAAGCATCTCGTTTACTCTAATACTTAAACTGTTCTATGTGTTTTGCTAGGATAGCAGTGTGCCTAAAACAGAAAAATATCACTGTTTAGTGACGATCTGAACGCGTAGAAGACGGCATTATATAAAATATACGGGGAAATCTTGCTGTCTCCGACAACTTTCCGGTATGATGTACCTTATCAGACGATACAAGCATCTCGTTTACTCTAATACTTAAACTGTTCTATGTGTTTTTAGGATAGCAGTGGGCCAAAATCGGACAAAAATGTCACTGAGAAGATAGTATTATATAAAATATACGGGAAATCTTGCTGTCTCCGACTACTTTCCGGTATGACATACCCTATCAGACGATACAAGCATCTTGCTTACTCTAATACTTAAACTGTTCCATATGTTTTGCTAGGATAGCAGTGTGCCAAAAACAAGCAAAAATATCACTGTTTAGTGACGATCTGAACACGTTGAAGATGGTTTTATATAAAATATACGGGAAATCTTGCTGTCTCCGACAACTTTCCGGTATGGCATACCCTATCAGACGATACAAGCATCTCCTTTACTCTAATACTTAAACTGTTCTATATGTTTTGCTAGGATATTAGTGTGCCTAAAATGGAGAAAAATATCACTGTCTAGTGACGATCTGAACACGTAGAAGATGGTTTTATATAAAATATACGGGAAATCTTGGTGTCTTCGACAACTATAAGGTATGACATACCATATCAGACGATACAAGTATTTTGTTTACTCTAATACTTAAACTGTTCTATGCGCTTTGCTAGAATAGCAGTGTGACTAAAACGGACAAAAATATCACTGTCTAGTGACGATCTGAACACGTAGAAGATGGTATTATATAAACCATACGGGAATTGTTGCTGTCTCCGACAACTATAAAGGTATGACATACCTTATCAGACGATACAAGCATCTTGTTTACTCTAACACTTAAACTGATCTATGTGCCTTGCTAGGATAGCAGTGTGCCTAAAACAGAAAAATATCACTGTTTAGTGACGATCTGAACGCGTAGAAGACGGCATTATATAAAATATACGGGGAAATCTTGCTGTCTCCGACAACTTTCCGGTATGATATACCCTATCAGACGATGCAAGCATCTCGTTTACTCTAATGCTTAAACTGTTCCATATGTTTTGCTAGGATAGCAGTGTGCCAAAATCGGACAAAAATATCACTGAGAAGATAGTATTATATAAAATATAAGGGAAATGTTGCTGTCTCCGACAACTTTCTGGTATGACATACCCTATCAGACGATATAAGCATCTTGTTTCTCTAATACTTAAACTGTTCTATATGTTTTGCTAGGATAGCAGTGTGCAAAAACAAGCAAAAATATCACTGTTTAGTGACGATCTGAACACGTAGAAGATGGTATTATATAAACCATACGGGAATTCTTGCTGTCTCCGACAACTTTCCGGTATGACATACCCTATCAGACGATACAAGCATCTCCTTTACTCTAATACTTAAACTGTTCTATATGTTTTGCTAGGATATCAGTGTGCTTAAAATGGAGAAAAATGTCACTGTCTAGTGACGATCTGAACACGTAGAAAATGGTTTTATATAAAATATACGTGAAATTTTGCTGTCTCCGACAACTATAAGGTATGACATACCTTATCAGACGATACAAGTATATTGTTTACTCTAATACTTAAACTAGTCTATGTGCTTTGCTAGGATAGCAGTGTGCCTAAAACGGAGAAATATTTCACTGTCTAGAGACGATCTGAACACGTAGAAGATGGTATTATATAAAATATACGGGAAATCTTGCTGTCTCCGACAACTATAAGGTATGACATACCTTATCAGACGATACAAGCATCTTGTTTACTCTAACACTTAAACTGATCTATGTGCCTTGCTAGGATAGCAGTGTGCCTAAAACAGAAAAATATCACTGTTTAGTGACGATCTGAACGCGTAGAAGACGGCATTATATAAAATATACGGGGAAATCTTGCTGTCTCCGACAACTTTCCGGTATGATATACCCTATCAGACGATGCAAGCATCTCGTTTACTCTAATGCTTAAACTGTTCCATATGTTTTACTAGGATAGCAGTGTGCCAAAATCGGACAAAAATATCACTGAGAAGATAGTATTATATAAAATATAAGGGAAATGTTGCTGTCTCCGACAACTTTCCGGTATGATATACCCTATCAGACGATACAAGCATCTCGTTTACTCTAATACTTAAACTGTTCTATATGTTTTGCTAGGATAGCAGTGTGCCTAAAACGGAGAAAAATATCACTGTCTAGTGACGATCTGAACACGTAGAAGATGGTTTTATATAAAATATCCGGGAAATCTTGCTGTCTCCGACAACTTTCCGGTATGATGTACCTTATCAGACGATACAAGCATCTCGTTTACTCTAATACTTAAACTGTTCTATGTGTTTTTTTAGGACAGCAGTGTGCCAAAATCGGACAAAAATATCACTGAGAAGATAGTATTATATAAAATATAAGGGAAATGTTGCTGTCTCCGACAACTTTCCGGTATGATATACCCTATCAGACGATACAAGCATCTCGTTTACTCTAATACTTAAACTGTTCTATATGTTTTGCTAGGATAGCAGTGTGCCTAAAACGGAGAAAAATATCACTATTTAGTGACGATCTGAACACGTAGGAGATGGTATTATATAAAATGTACTGGAAATCTTGTTGTCTCCGACAACTTTCCGGTATGACATACCTTATCAGACTATACAAGCATCTCGTTTACTCTAATACTTAAACTGTTCTATATGTTTTGCTAGGATAGCAGTGTGCCTAAAACAGAAAAATATCACTGTTTAGTGACGATCTGAACGCGTAGAAGATGGCATTATATAAAATATACGAGAAATCTTGCTGTCTCCGACAACTATAAGATATGACAAACCTTATCAGACGATACAAGCATCGTGTTTACGCTAATACTTAAACTGTTCTATGTCTTTTGCCAGAATCGCAGTGTGCCTAAAAACGGAGAAAAATATCACTGTTTAGTACAAACTACACAAAAATAATCAAAAACACTGGAGGCCCGACCGAAAGCGAGCCACACAATTGTTAAATCATGGCCATTATATATAGGATCCGTTTATGAAACAGATTAAAAACGCCAATCTAATGCGTACAAAGTTCGCATATAAATGCATTCAAATTTGCTTTTATATTATTTGAATCTATCAATGTTCAAAGTTCGACTAATATTACAAAGTGATGTATCACAGAAATGATAGGTCACTTCAACAGTTACAGTGCTACCAACTAAACTAAATCCGTCAAACGGTTGTTAATACGTCCATGTACTGTGCTGTTGTAGCAACTCAAAAAACTTTACATCGTATGTATATCATCCGAATATTTCAAATAATTTTTGCAAAACAGCATTGTAAATCTATTTCTGAATCCTATAAATAACCTTAAAACAAGTATAATGTTTCGCGTTACTTGGATAGATATCTAATAGCGTGATTGGTTTACAGATTGACTATTTGAAAAGTGCCGCTAACAAAAATTGAATGCTTTGTAAAATTTTGATATAATTTTGTTTACAGTCCACCAGTAAAAAATCAGCCTTATTTAGGCTTCGTTTACGTTATAAAGGATCCCTATGTGGAAGTTTACTTCACTCTGGGTGTCTCTGCTACCATCTATTATACTGTGCCTTGGACACTATACTATTTCTGATGCCATTTTAATCGTGCAGAAGGCTAACTTGTGATTTTTATTTAACGCCCGAATTAATATTTCTATGGTGCAATGTTTGACAAACTCATGCCTGCAACATTGATTGAACCCGGGTGAAAGCAGCGTGCAAAACCAGTGATATATAGTAGCTGTTGATCAGTTCCTTAAGGCAGTTGAATACAACATATAGCGAATTGAAAGATCCATTAAGTAACAGCTGCATTGAATGCACAGAAAATACAAATCTAGTCTTGGTGTATTCAATAATGTCACAAACGCATAGTACAGTTGGACAACTGCGATTATTAAAGTCGTGATGCTGCGGCAACAGGTATTAAAACTATAAACGACTAAACTACCCTTATAATTTTGTTAAATTGTTAAGCTTGCTCTTTATGGTTTTAAACACATTTACCGTCGTTCTGTAGTGATAGGTCAGCTTAGCTGTTCCAGGAATCTAAAGATTGTAAACAGCATGAATTATCCAAAAATGATTTAAAACAATGCAATATCAGTTAATAATTTGATGAAAACATGTAAATTTAGAAAGTGTATAGCAAAACGTCACCATTTTTAATACTTGGAACATGTTTAAATTTAAAACAGCATTTGTTTTTCCACGTTTCAGCTTATAGTAGAAAAATATTTCTGTCGTTTTATGGCTTTATGGTTTTATGGCGGGAGGGGCGGCGTACGCCTAAAAATCGTTAATGTTTTGAACGTATCTGAACTACAGGTAGGGTGCGGATCAAATTTTAGCTGTCCAAACCGTTTCGTACAAACGGTCAACCAGGTCAAAACTACCATCTTTAAATTTGAAGACAAATGTAGCGCTCTAAACAACTTGGGCAGCATTACAGTGCTTGCTAGAATTAAAGTGGTCATCAAGCATTAGTATAAGTTTATATATTTTGCACAAAACTTCAAACATTTTAGTCATACGAAACTATTTGATTACCGATATACCAAAACATTCCCGGTACTCACACAATATTAAGGATTGTAGTTCGCATGATGTGACATATACTACCAAAGAAAATATTTCTATTCGCTTGATGATATCTGTTCCAACTTGGTAAATAACTCAGACCATTCGGTCTAGCCTTCTGAAAAGCACAGTATAAAACTGTAAGTAAAGATACATATATCGTATATATATCGTATTATATATATATATATATATATATATATTATCGTATTATATATATATTATATATATATATCGTAAATATATATCGCATATATCGTATATATTCACATATATGGCCTCATCGTGCAGTCGCAAGGCGCTGCAGTGATGACAAGACGTCACCACTAGTCTCTTTATTCTCTGCTATGGGGTATCGGCGCCATCGTTGATACGGGAAATGAGGGAAGTACGGTTCGCAATCCTTAATAACTTACTGTCGCCACGTGTCTAACGCTCTGGCTCGGGGTGGTTCGATGCGGTGGGGGTGCTGCCGTGACTAGTTTGCGCTGAATTCACTGTTCGTCCATGAGTAAGATGTGGCCGCATAAGCAAAAACCATCTTGCTTGAGTCTGTTCCGTAACAGGACATCATGGCAGGTTCCTTATACAAAGTTCAGTATTCTGGTTAAACATTGTCAGCCCGAGGATGCGGCGGCGGCAGAAGTTGTCGAAGGTATCTAGCTGCTAAATGTTACTGCATTGGACAGGCAACTTACCCGGCTTGAAAACTGGCCAAAAATCTTGACTTGAGTTCCGCAGTGACCCGCAAACTGGTAATTCATGACCCGTTTAACCTGTGACACGCCAGTTATATTCGTAGGCGTAATGACCCGGGTTTACCAAAATTTCAAATCCCCATAATCTATATTACCAGCTCGTGGATGGTCATATTTTAACATTGCCACAAAGGGTAATCGACAAATGTTTACTGAAAACTATATATTCTTAACAAAAACCTAAAATACCGCAATCGTTGAGCCTCCGTAAGCCCATTGCTTACTCAGTGCATTTATTTAGCACATCGGTGCAATAGAGGGGACAGACACTTTCCAGCTTTCGATTGCAGAAGTGCCTATTTTTTGCGAGGCCAGCCGGCCTGACGGACCTTGATGTTAATGTTCTGGCGACTCTTTTGCAGATGTGGTCTGATTAATTGGTTAGCATTAGCGTGTGACTGTAGTTCGACTTTTATCGACGTTCATGTGATGGAATTTTCATTGCAGTTGTACGGCAGTACAATTTCGGACAGTACAAGTTAACTATAGTTGCGATAATACAGCAGAATACTCTGTTGAGCCGAGCAATGCTAAAGAAAACAATTTTTACAGGAAGTGGCGATCAAGGCTTTTTGCGCTGTAGCGTTTTCGCAAAATTTTCCTCGAGATACAGTGGATTGCGAGGAGCCAGATTGAGCTGGACTATTATGCGATAAGTCACTCTCATTAAAGCTACTAAATCAGTCCACAACTGGGTAGTTGTATTAACTACTAAACAGAGGCCCACACTGGGTCGATCTGTTCGCTAATTCGAAGAACGCTAAGCTGGTAATCTTTAACTCAAAAATTTTATGTCCCTCGGACTAGTTGAGTTTCCTGCGGCCTGGTTTGTGGCAATAATTGACTTTGCTCTCAGTACTCCTGCATCTTAGAGTGGTTCACCATCTTCTGCTAAGTATAGCTCAAGACAATGCTGTAGTCCCATTCCGCACTAAATCTGCAGCGTTTTGGCCTATTCCTCTAAAATTTAAGGTTACTCACAGCAAAAAGATTAATCGGCGTATGTCAGTTTTCGGCTATATATCGTTTATTACAGTGTATTCGCACAAGAATTCAATATTTTCAAGAATTTTTTCGTCTTTGCTTCTAGCAATTCATTTTGACTAATCCCTAGCTGTAATTGATATAATGTATTTTACTGCCTCTTGTGAATAATTGGTGTGCAGAAACGGTGGAAAAACAAACGTTGTTTCTGACGGATAATTTAATCACGTTATAGAGAGTTATGAAAATCGGTTACCGGCTTATATGCATTGCAATGTGCTATTAGTTCACTGTACGGTTTGTATCGTCTTGATTATTTAGTAGGAGTTTAATTTTCAGAGCTGGATTAGTTTGTCGTTGGTCTTTTTTGATTCCGTCCAATGTGGTGCAAGAAATCCTCAATTCGGCTTCCACGTGCAATGAGATCCTTTTCTCAAGCAAATCTTGGACGTCGATCTGCTTCTTCAAGTAGCGGATAAGTTTCAACGTGGAAATGGTAAGTTGTTATGGCCTTGTAATATATAATCCGTTTTCGATGGTTATGTGCCTTACACAATTGGCTGCTAGGTGTGTTTCGCTGTCATAGTTAAATTGTGTATAGGCGAACATTTCATGGATTAGTTATCTTATTACTATCCACAATTCAACATTTAATTATTTCGCAATTTTAACTCTTGATGTCGCAAGGTGAATGTTTGCGCAGTACTGCGATGAAATTTGGCGTTGCCTGTTCACCTTCTATCAAAGACGGATTTTTACACATATAAAGCAACAGTGCTAATGTGCGAGTAAACTTAAAATGATCCCGGCAACCATTCTATTTTGTATCTGGATAAAATCCGTTACGGAACACTTTTTGGTCAATTGAAATTCGGCGTAAAACTGTTCGTGAACTCAGCGCTCGCGGTTGAAATCTAACCATTTTGTGTTCGCGAAAATTGAAGTAAAATTACCCAAATGTTTGAGAACAAAAATTTGTCGATTTGATTGTGACATCACTTTTGCCTTAAATTTGTTCGCGAACACTGTATAATCCAAATTTAAATGATAATAAATTAGGGAACCGAATTTCTGCAAACTGAAATAGCCAAAATTCTGTTCGAACACAAGGTCTAATCTGTGGCACTTGAATTTGATTTTGCCATTTTTCAGTTAGCTAAAAACCAAATGAAATTAAGCCTGTTTTCCGTAATAAGGGTTTGCGATTCGATATCGGTAATGACAGAATAGGATGGTTGTCGGGGTCACATTAATTTTACTCACGCATAAGTTTGCGTTTGTCGCTATTTGAAAAGTGCCGCTAACAAAAATTTAAATGCTTTGTAAAATTGTAATATAATTTTGTTTACAGTCCACCAGTAAAAAGCAGCCCTATTTATGCTTCGTTTACGTTATAAAGGATCCCTATGTGGAAGTTTACTTCACTCTAGGTGTCTCTGCTACCATCTATTATACTGTGCT